>JAKZAO010000035.1:0-250000 GCA_023053555.1 Branchinecta lindahli | reverse complement strand
TTCAACCTGCCTTTGCCAAATAGGGAACTTACATTTTTATTTTAGCACCACTAGTTTCTTGTCTAAGGTTGTATTAGGTCCCTTGTAGGCTACCATGCACAGGTTCCCTGTAGCAGAATATCCATATTACTTGTTATGTACTTTTGCCTCAACAAATAACTTCAGTGACTGACATTTTAATTCTTTACTTCTCCTAATTTCATGGATGGCTTCTACATTGCCTAATTTTATCATAATCATGAATAAGCTTTTGCTCAGGCGTCCTCAGCGAGGTAGCTTGATCTTTATTGATGATTCGGTGGTAAAATGTCCGAATTCCCCTCGCACCAGCAGGACGGCTGTGCTTTGGCAACCGCCCGAGTACGGATTCTCAGAGCCAGGCGCTGCTCCGGCGACCGCGCGAAGACGCCTTACGTTTCAATCCTCGCAGGATGAAATACTAGACGGCGCGGAAGATTATACTGACGCGTATTTTGATGATCTCATAATTTTCAGCGACTCTTGGGAATTACACCTAGAACATGTGAGAGACGTGTTAAAACGCCTAGAAAGCGCCAACGTGACGGCAAATCCTTGCAAGTGTCGTTTTGGTTTTCGCGTCATAGAATATTTGGGACACAAAGTCGGAAACGGGGAAGTAAGTGTCACCGAAGATAAGGCTAAGGCCGTTGCTGATTTCCCGCGGCCGAAGACGAAGCGAGACGTGAAATCATTTTTAGGTCTCACATCGTAGCAAAGACTTTGCATCGTACTACCATACATTTATAAAAAACCGTGCTATAATTGCGAAACCACTCGCGGATTTGACTACTAAAGCTAGGCCGAACTATGTATAGTGGACAGAAGCATGCGAAAAGGCATTCTGTGAGCTGAAAAGGCAGCCCACTAGCGACACTGTGCTTAAATGTCCAAGTTTCGATAGGCCGGTTATCATACAATGTGATGCGTCTGATAGTGGCCTAGGTGCCGTAGCGTGCCAGAATTTTGACGATGGGGAACACCCCTTTATGTATCTGAGTCGACCCCTAACTCCGGCGGAGAAAAGATACTCAACCGTGGAAAGGGAATGTCTGTGCATAAAGTGGGCGGTTTCGAAACTCTACCACTACGTTGAAGGACGTAAGTTCTTCGTACAGACCGACCACAAGCCTTTGAAGTGGCTTAACGAGATGAAAATCTCAAACCCGAGATTAGCAAGATGGGCTATCAGCTTGCAAGGACTGGATATGCAGATTATTCCGAAACCTGGTTCTAGCAATCAAAATGCCGATAGCCTATCCCGAGCGCACATGAGCGCTTAAGCCTAGCTAATGACACCAGGCCGATGTAAATATTATGTAAATATTTAAAGTTGTCTCTCTTCTAGAAAGGCTGGCCCGCGAAGCGATTGAGCGGTATGGAAAACTAAGCAATAAGGATGGGAGAGGTAACAACTGCAAAAGAGCAGTTAATGAATGATCAAGCATCCGACATACGAATCACAGCGTTGCTGAAGCACCCACCCGTTGATGTAAACGTATCTATCAGGCAAGTCCTGGGAGTTTGGTTTCGTGTCTACAAAGAGGCACATATGCAGCTCGTACTGCCATGGCGGTTTAGAACCACCCTGTACCGAAGGTGCTATACCACCGAATCGTCCGAGTTACATCTCGATAAAGATACGACCTTGGCAAGGCTACGCGCCCGATTCTTTTGTCCAGGAATAGGCCGAGACGTCGAAACGCTTGTAGATAGCTGCAGCCACTGCAAGAAGATGTCGGCGCAGTAAACGGCAGTAGGATTATATAAGTACAGGCCCGTGACAAAGTGAATTTGAACTTTCGCGCTACCGGTGTTCTAGAATCATGTTGTTACAAAGAGCCTGAGAAAGTTGTGTAACATTATTTATGTGGATTATTTAAGTAAGGGGGAGTGCCATGAAGTCATTAGTTATCAACCCCTTGCCATTCATGCAGGCGCGCTCAGTGCTTAACCTTTTTTACTGGATGTATATTATGATGATTGTTGTATGAATGAGATCAGTAATAAAGTAGACGCTGGCTCGGAAGGTCGACTTTATTGCACACCCTGATACCCAAATGTGCCAACTGCGACGGTGATCATGTCTCATACAGCTTTCGTTGTCCCAAGCTTCAAGCTGCTGTGAAAACCAAAGTTGCGAAATGAACCAAACATCCATTTCTGTTTGCTCTTAGAATATTAACGGTACAAAAGATAAAGATTTGTGCCTGGATGAGATGCTTACTAATTTTGACGTTGTCCTACTATAGGAACACTTTCTTCCTGGAATCAGCGTTGACTTTCTTCGCAGAAGCCCCGATCACATCGTGTTCACTACTAATGCTCGGCGTACACGTGGTCGACCCTCCGGCGGGCTGGCATGTTTTGTGAAAAAATCACTTTGTCACCTTTCACCGCGTTTTATACAAATCTGATGAAAATTTCATTGCAGTCAGACTTGGTAATGTGGTGCTTGTGAATACGTACCTCCCCCATGATAAAAAGACAGTCCACTCTTTTACAAGTTACGCTAAATGCTGTGGTAAGCTGAAAAGCTTAATTACTTCTGTTAGCGCCCTTGGGTACGAGTGGCTCCTACTCGGTGACATGAATTGTGATATTTCCAAAGCTACGGTTCGTACAGATGCTTTCCTTGATACCCTACCCCTCTCATACAAGATCATACCCAAGGACCTACCTTTTACTTACATTCATAATAGCGGTCCTACCACTAACATTGATCACGGTGTGTGCTGCCCTAGTCTACTTACTTCCGATATTCATGTTGATGAAGATCTGAGAGATTACGATCACCTCCCCCTATTACTTTCTGTGGATGTGTCTGTAACGTTAATTGATAAACCCAGGCAAGTGAAAACGCGTAAGTGGTCAGTCAAACGAAACGGGATTGCGCCAATTGGCCACTATACCTAACAACACTAGCGTTTCTACTCTCGTCTGTTAAAGTTCCGTTCAATCTACTTTGCATGAGTGTTGTTTCCAAAAATGCCCTAGTTGAACAGAACTTATATTATCAAAGGATAATTGTTTGCCTTCAGAAGGCAGAAGAGGCTGCAGTTCCTATTGTTCGGATAAGATGTAATACCCGTAAACCAATTTTGAAAGTTGACCTCGAGTTGAAAAAAGTAAAAAATAAAGCAAAAATGTGGTTACGGATATGGATAGCTTGTGGGAGGCCTAAAAATCTTATTGTTTTTGAGATTATGTAAAAGACGAAGTTGTCGTTTAAGAAATATGTACGGTCTGTGCGTGTGACAGGCACCGATTTCCCCAAAAATATCAATGAATGGAAAAAGGTGACCAATTCCTCCAAATTTAGTGATGATCACGAAAGTGATATTATTCCTAAATCGTCGTGGCTACAACATTATGGGCAAATATTCTCAAATATTAATCAGAAAGTGCACGCTCATTTCTCTGCTCAAGTCCGGAAAGTTCTTCCATTTTCTTTGTCGCAAAAGCATATCATACCTGTATCACGTGAATCTATTTCCAAATCGATTAAACGTCTCAAGTCAAAATCGGTAGATTTGGATGGGCTTAGTGTAAAGCACCTTAACCCTGCTTCATCAGAGTTACTTTGTCACCTGCAGCTTTTTTACCAGATGTGCATTTGTAATTCTTTTGTACCAGATAGTTTTCTATGCGGTATTGTGACATCGATTTTAAAGCGTGGTAAAGATCCTACTAGTTGTTGGTCTTATCGACCAATTACAGTCGCATTTAACCTTAGCAAACTGTTTGAGTACATACTGATTCCCTATGTTAAGGATAATGTTGATTACGATGCGAACCAGTTTGGTTTCAATTCCGGGATTGGATGTCAACATGCGCATAAAGCTTTGTCGTCTCTTTTTAATGATGCCCATAGAAAAGGCCAGAGTCTACATCTGTGTACCTTAGACCTATCTAAAGCGTTTGATAGCGTTGTACATGCTCAAGTTTGGTTTTCCCTTCATTCGCTTGGTGTGAATGCCTCTGTCATTCATGTTCTGTGCTATTGGTATTCGAATTCTTTTTTACGGTTGAAATCAGGTGATAGTATATTTGGTCACATCCCTGTGAAATGCGGTGATCGTCAAGGTGGGGTTTATCCCCGTATTATTTTAACGCTTGCTTATTCAATGTTCTTTCACAAATTACGCACAACTGTTTCATCTGGATGACCGATGTATCTTATATTGCTTATGCTGACGACCTTGAGCTAATTAGCCGCACGAAAAGAGGTCTATCGCGAATGGTTTCTCACGTTGCGTCACTCTTTGGGAATATTGGTCTGCGGCTGAATGTTGATAAGTGCGAATATCTGCATTTTAACGGTTCTCCTTCCCCTGGTCCATTAGATTGCCAGGCTTCTAAGATTCCACATGTTGTTTCTCTTAGATGGCTGGGTATTACAGTAACGAGTTCCTTTATGTCCTTCCGCGGTACTGCACTTATCGACATTAAGCGTAAGCTACAAATAGGGTACGCAAAGATTGTAGCAAACCGGGGTAAATACAGAAGAACTGCTTTAGCAAAACTTTACGCTTTTTTGTGCGACTCGGCTGTTCTTTTCTCGGTTGGTCTGTTTGAAATTTTTGATAAACGGGATCCATCCAGAATAAGGATAGATTATTTCCGCTACTGTAAGTTTTTTCTGTATCTGCCCCGGTCCCATAGTAATTCCAAAATCATTAAGTCATACGGAGCTACCGACATTTTGTCACGGCTGCAAGATTTGCACACTGATTTCCGTCAGAAACCTAGTCTACGTCTGTTGCCGCATCACCGACTGATTAGGCTCTTTTGATTGATGGTTTTAGGCCTATTGTATGTTCCGTTAGTTATTTTCCTGTTGTCTTTGTTATTTTCTTTTTTCTACTATCTTTACTCCACTTTCTTTTGTTGTAAAACATTTTGTGGGTCATAAATAAACTTACTTACTTACTTACTTACAACACTCTCATATTCCCCAAGGACCAATTATCATTTATCACTCAAGTATATGAGCTTCCAGGTCATGTTTTAAGTTTATATCCGGACGGTGGCCAACTAGGCTATGAACTTCCAAGTGACGTTGACGCACTCTGCGACCCCGGATCGTCACAGAGGGTGCAAGAGTAACTGAGCACAAAAATCAACTTTATTTACTCACATCATTACTTCCCTTCATTCTTGTAAACCAATGTTTCCTAGTCTTGGTGAATTGAATTCTTCGGCGATATCCGGATGGACAATAACCCTATTGTAGGCAAGCATGGTTCAATATCATTAATTTCTTTTCTTTCCAGGCTACTTTTCAACCAGATCTGCAAATTGAAATCGTTACTCCATTGCAATTATAATCAAGCCAGTTCCCATTGGGCCGCATGTACGCACAACGATTGGTTTCTTTGGGGTGTCCATCTTCCCAGTTCTTATGCTTCATACTAGATCCATCAGACCAATTCCCGTCTTTGTTAATCCCAATCCATGGGCTAAGCGTAGCAAGGGGGCTACGAGACAACACTTCCTTTACGAAGTCTTGTTCTTCTTGATTACGGAGAGAGACGAGATCACCACCTAGTTTTACACAGTTTTCACGTGCGTTATTCCATGTTAACTGTCTGTAAACAATAAAATAACAGAAGCACTTATAGCTGACGACTTTGCCGAAACATTTCACAGCTCCAGGACAGATTTGGCTCGGCATCAATTTCAAAGTCTTGTCGAAATCTTTGAGTTTCGATGCAGCACATGTGAATGCAGTTCGCGCATTTCCTTGCAGCTTCTCTATCTTCTCCAGTACTACTCCCATCATTGTTTTCAAACTGTCTTCAATTTTTTTTTTCAGATTAGCTTCCATTTTTGTTAATCTGGATACAAGCTCCTCGTCTAGGTTGGGATTATTCCAAAGAGAGTACGCGGGGGAATTAGAGAAGCTTCTGCATTCGCCCTGTGGAGATAGATGAGATTAATAAACGGCATAAACTGAGATGCTCGGGACTTCAACATGTGGATAAAAAATGTTGCGAAAACTTCATCGCTTTTGACAAGAAAGCAGCAACAAGACTGCCATGCGCAGGCAAACTTCACCACCACCTGTGCTCGGAACATCTAGAAGTAGGTATCCACTTGCACCAGTTATCCGCCCTATTGATGAGGACAATTATTCCAACGCCACCAGCGAAGATATCTACCAACAGGAGCCGGACCGCAGAGCTGACCCCGCTCTACAAGCTGGATTTAACGGACAACATATCTTTCTCCCGCTAAAAAAATTAATTGGCGCTGCCTTATTTTAAGAACCCTCCATAAGGAACTTGGATGAAGAAGAAGAAGTTAAAACTATTAAAAGATTAAAAAACAGAGGTAAATTGACAGAGAATCATTCGTCAAGTTTATAGTGTCTATTCTATGAGTGCTATTTTATAAGATAAATTTCACTCCTTCTGTGTCATAAGTTAGAACCTCGAAGCACAACACCATTCTACCCCCCTGTTGCTATAGGTTAGAGACCCCTCGTAAGCTAAAACAGAGATACTCACTTCCACCTCCACCTCTTTTTGCCTGTAGGATCAGGCCAACTATCTTAAATAATTCTAGCATACCCTTCCCCTCCTTTCACTCCTTTCAAACATGTTAGCTGTGATAACTGCTAAAGCCAAAAAGCAAACTTCGATTGCAGAAGTGGCAAGAATTTTGCCGGATTGGAATGGCACTAGTGATGTTAATGAGTTTTGTACACAGTTATCTGTGTTTCATGCGACGCCAGCACTAGCAGTCGTAAAAGAGATCCTCATTATTCGGTTAAGAGTTCAAGCACTGCAATTTTTCGAAACGATACCGGTGTTGGTCGATCAAACTACAATCAAATTAGTTATTGAAGCCTTTTTCAAACAGGTTTACATCAACATCCCATAAATCCCAACTAAGATACGATACTGTGACATTACAGCCAGGTAAAAGCATCCAAGAATACGCAAAAGAAATAACAGAGACGACACCCGAGAAGTACGGAACGGGTTGAGGAGAACAATATAATAAAATCTTCTCCATGACTCTACGTACTGCATTACACCAAAGCTTTTCTGATTACTGTTTCAAAAATGTTTCTACCCTCGAAGACGCCACAGTCGAAAAAAAGAGCCCAATTAATTGATATGCTGGTAGAAAACTATTCGGAAATAGTAATAAGTAATTTTAATTCTGATGAAACTAAAAGCCCTAGTGAAGACGAACCCTTCCGATGACCCCCTGTTGGCTAAAGGAGCTGCTTTATTCAAAACTCTCGTAACAACTGAACAAAAAGTACTGAGTCCGACCCCTTTTATATACAGACGCGTAAATGAGATAATACAATAAATGGAAAGATGCCGGAGACACAATGAATGACGAGGGTGCAAGAACTCTATAAACATATAATACTTTCTAAGACATCGTCCACAACATTCCTCCCCTAGCTATAAGTGCTTCTGTCACGTTATTGTTACAGACATTTAACATGGAACAACGCAAGTGAAAAGCATTTTAATTAAGCATTTTACACCCTGACAACTTGTTTTCCCGCAATTCGGCCAAAACCGGAAAATTTGTTAAAAGCAAAAGTTTTATTTGAAGTTGATTAGATGAAAGACTTAGGGGTAAGAACAGACGCTGAATCTGTATATGACAATCTTTTTTTCCCGGACATATAATTCGTCCGGAACCGATTGAAACCGTATTTTTTTTTAAGTTTTACTTGAAGTTGATTAGATGTTCTTTATAGGGATAAGGAGATACGCTGAATTCGTCTCTGAACTTTATTTTTTTTTTGCTGGACAAGTAGTTCGCTCAGAATTCGGCCGAAACCGGAAATTTTGCAGAAGTAAAGCAGGAAGTTTCAATCAGTATCGTCAAAATAGATATGGCTTATAGAATATATCTGAACATGGTTTTCTTAGATGATTAGCCTGACGAAGACTGGATCTGGCGAAGAGTACCGAATTGTCTGGATAAAATAATAAATTTTTGGGATCCCATCGAAACCTCTGGTCTTGTTACAATTGATACGCAAAGAAACGACATCTATAGTCTTCGATACCAATTTTCCCCTAGAAATAGATGTAGCAAACATGAATAAAATTATTATTCTAACAATTTGTAAGTCTACCTGATAGACATAAACGATCAATGTTTGCAGTTCTGTCAATGCCATTGGTGGAGAAACAGTCTTCGTTTCGACTATACAGTATCCGATCGATACCTATCAATATAAATATTAGGGATTTGTTCATTAATATTACAATAGGTAGTGAATACCTAATGATTGAAGACAATCGTAGAAAAGATGCACTACTGGACGGAACGATTTAGGTATGTGTTGAAAACTTAGATATCTAGTCTGCCAGTTACTATTCCGATGTATAATTCTAAGATCGACAGTTGACTTGTTCTTATGAGATTAGGAACCCAACGAAATCCAGTGACGTGTGGATATTCTTAGAATGTGAACTAGCAGCAATTAACCTTGATTTTATATGCTGAATTAGCAGCAATTAACCTTGATTTGAAACCCGTTTTACTCGAATACGATTTGTATCTATGCCACTTAGCTCTTTCTGATTTTAGCCTGTCAAAATTACTATAGGCTAGTTGTTAAACTGAAGTCGGACTGGATAACATGAATAAAACTGACAAGCCGGACGCGAGAGACAAGATAGCGTGCACGGACTGTGATCAAACTTTGACTACAAGTGGAAAAAGGTGCACGACATTTTTTAACGAAATGGAAAAGCCATAAGAGTTCAAATGACAGGAATCCCACAAACCTTCCTAAGCAAGTGTATCCAGAACAGTGAAATAATATCGATTACAAAGCGAGGTTGAGGTGGGTGGGTACAACGCTTGAAACAGCTAGGAAGATTATTATAAACATCCAAAAGTCATTTCCCAAGGCAGGAGTGGTACTGCAGACCCTAGGATAGCTCATTCAAGTCGGGAGGTAAATTGTTGACTACCATGATAGTCTGAAAGCACATCTAAGCCTTCGTGAAATTCCACATTCTCTCTGATGAAAATGTAAGGTAGCCCCTACAACTCGAAAATGATCTCTTTTGACCGTTTACTGACTTTAAGTGAACTTTTCTGCTATCCGGCGCGTACTGCGACCCCGACAGAAGTTGGAAGTAAGGTCACAGACGAACATTGAGGAAGAGAGAAACCTTTCAGATGTGCTTTAATGTAGTTTCAACGTAATCTCACGTACTTTTGTGTAGTTATGAAAATACAACAAGTCGAATGGACAAATAACACGGTAGACGGTACTTTAATAACTAAACATAACTACTTCAAAACTACAGCCGATGAAACGCAACGAAAGTCTTGTCGGCGAATCATAAATCCAAGTTTTCTTGTCAAAATTAAATCAAAACCAAAAAGTTTCTAACGTCCGTAGATTGGGATATTTTTTTTTTTAAGTGCACCATCAAACTTGTTTTTCTCGTTTTGTTTCCGAGTGAGCATGTGTTTTCACGTGAAAGTTACTTTTTTTTGTCGTAACCTCGGAACAAATATACTTAGTGTCTACTTTGTTCCGGGTTGCCACTAATTTGCAACTTTTTCGACGGACAGATTCACGATTTCGTAGATACACTTTAGTTTTCACTGGGATCGCAAAAAGACGCTCTGCTCCTTGGCCTTTCACGAAATTTCACCTGTGGCGCATTTCGTAGTATTCTGTATCTAGAACAGTGTGTCATTTATTGGCGATGAGGCTTGAAAATTTTGTTATCACAAGCAAATTTTGTTATCCCAAGTTATCCCAGGCGCTTACTTTAATTTGTCCTAGGTACATGCGTTGGAAGATTTCCTATTTTGCGTAAGCTGAAAATTTTGGTACTTATACGTCGGAACTTTCGAGTCACCCCCCCCCCCCCTGTCCTGAGCTCTTCGGGCCATCCCTGGTTTTTTGGATCCCACATATTAATAGGATATTTCTTGAGAAAAATCACGTAATCTTCGTGAAAGATGGTAGATCATAGCCTGCAACAGACTCAGATTGTTGTCTAGTCGGTTTCCCCAGATTATCGGAAGTGAGGTTGAGTAAGAAAGCACGTTAGGCAAATGATCGCTCTTGCAGTAACAACCGACTTCATAAACGAAAATATGATGTAGTTTGGAAAGCTTAGAGGAGGCAGCTATACCCCCAGCGGTGATAACAATCCTCTGGCGATCCCCTTTCGGTATCCCTGTTCCCCACCCCCCGAAAAAGCACAATGTAGAAAATAGTAGATCTCATTAGAAACTACAGCTTTTGATGCGACCAAACCAGAGCAAAATAACTCTAGGGAGTAATGACAAAACTCGAAGAAAGTGACACAGAGTCGAATTGTAGCGACACTAGCACCACAAGTCCACAAGTGTCAAAAGACCGGTCCTACTGAAACTCGTTCAGTCTTTCTCCAACGCTGGCTCCGTGCGGAGCTCGGAACCTACTTATCTCGTCGTGATAGATTAAGGCAAAAGACTTTGTGAATAAGTGAAGTAGTAGGCCTTGCCCATGATAAAATGGGAAAAGTTGATAAAATGGGAAAGAGAAAATATAGCAGTCATGGAATTCAACAGAAGTTGTTGGGAACCTGGACTGGTTAATCGATCTTGCAAAATAGCAGAAACCTTGAATTTTCCCTTTGGATGCCCAAATTTACCCAAAGAGCAATTTTGTGCTTATTTCTTCCGAATGCACTTTCATTATTTGGTACACGTGAAATTCGAAAACCGGTCGATCGGTCGTAAGACCAATGATGAAAAATACTAGGTACGACGAACACTAGATCTGCTCCGACATACACCTGCAAGGTTAAAGTCAACTGAAATATGAGTCATGCATGGGTATGAAACGGTCATATTTTGACTGTGAATAGTCTTTAAGCATTTTGAGTTTTAAATCATCAAGGTTGTCTTTTGACGTCGTCAAGGTATTCTCATCTTCCAAGTTGTCAGGTATTTAGCTTTATTTGGTAGATTTGAAAGGTGTGTTTTTCGCTATGAAATTTGTGGCGGATCAAGTTGTTCCTGACGCAATACATTTTTAAGGCTCTCAGAGGGATCACAAGTTTTTTTTTGTCTGTAAATAGCCATTTATCCAGTTCTGCTTTTCGTTGTTGAGCGATATTTCGAGAAATGTTGAAAGGTTTCGTTTTTTTCTATCAAGTTTGCGGCGTAATAAATTTGTTCCTAATGCTCTCATAGGTAACACAATGTACACAGGGGTATCCGTTCTTTTGCTTAAATAGTAAGTTGCGCTTATCGTTGTCACGCTTTCTGAATAACTTCCACTGTCCCAACACAGAAAAAAAAACCTGCCCTGTCTCCTCGATGTTCACACCGCATCTCAGACAATCTCAGTGGTGCTACAATTTTCTCAACCCGCCCCTACACGAAAAGACCGCTCGCTGAAAGTTCTGACACCTCGAATGCCTTGAGCGTATTTGGAGGAGCTGTGACTCTGACCCGTCTTCAATACATGGGAAGCATACAGTTTGTCATTACTTACTCCCTAGAGTTATTTTGCTCTGGACCAAACGTGACACGGTGCTCGCTGGCCGCTCGTCATATACAGAGATATATTGTTGTGTCTGACAGGTGTCATCCCTACTCACCCACCTGCAGGACACACCTGGCCCCAAACTGACTGATATTGGCTGAAAATGGACGGGGAAAATACAAATTCTGAATGGCTAAAACCACCCAGTGAAACTGCCGGCAGGATATCTGTCCAGGAAAAGTTATACCTCAATAAGCCATATCTATTTTGACGATACTGATCGAAACTTCCTGCTACTTCTGCCAAATTTCCGGAAGCCGAATTCCGAGCGAACTACTTGTCCAGCAGAAAAAAAAGAAAGTAAAGGACGAATTAACTGTATCTCCTTATCCCTATAAAGAACATCAAATTAACTTCAAATAAAACTTTAATTTATAAACAGAATCCGGTATCAACCGGATTCCGCACGTATGTCAGGGTGAAAAGTGATTGTCATAGACAGATTCAGCATCTCTTCTTACACCTAAATCTGTTATCTAATCAACTTCAAATAAAACTTTTGCTTTTAACAAATTTTCTGGTTTTGGCCGGAATCCGGGCGAACAAGTTGTCCGTGTTGAAAATGCTTTTCACAAAAGTGTTTAGCATGTCTTTTTACCCCTAAATCGAACATCTAATCAGCTTCAGATAAAACTTTTACTTTTAACAAACTTTTCGGTTTCAGCCGGATTCCGGGCATACTACTTGTCCGGCGAGAAAATGGTTTTCACCATCGTGTTCAGCATGACTGTCTTTTTACCCAAATCGTCAATCACCTTAGATGTTTAAAAATATTTTGTTTTTCCTAAACCCTCTCCCCCACCCCTAAATGTAGGGATACAGAGCCCATCTACGAACTCTACCTTACTCTTGACAAAAAGAATCCTCGCACCAAGTTTCGTCAAAATATCTCATTCTCTTCGAGAGTCATCGTGCTTACAGACGGACAGACGGACGGACGGACAGAGACGGAAGGACAGATAGAACAATTTTGCGATGTCATAGGCATCCCTCCACTTACGTTATGGGATTCCAAAAAGGAAAAAGAGAGCAACGAGCACTGAAGGTTTCTGATTGGCAATACGATTTATAGTAGTTCACACGGAATGGAAAGTAAAAGCATAATAGAAATAATATAATGCAGGACTTCAGTGCCAAGCTTCCGGATCCCGTCTCCGAGTATATCTGCAAGCTATCTGCAATGTACGAGTCTCAACTCTTTACGGAGAGTGACCTCTTGTTAGTGGGAAAACGTTTTTTTCTTAAACTTAGGTAGCCCACAAACTAAATTTGAATAGCTCATCAACGTTATGTGATTCAAGGTGAGTAAGAAATATCAATTTCTTTCGCCGACGTCTTTCAACCCAGCAACCCGAATATTCAATAGGTTTTTCAAAACATTTTCGTAGATTCACACAGAACAGTTTTTCCATTTTGAGCCACTTGTGCCGTTAACCACGGACAAACCCAGGGTTGCTGACTGCAATCTATTGCCAGTTTGGGGTCAGGGAAGGCCCGAAGGGGCGGGAATGAGTGAGGGAGGCACCTGCAAACACAATCTCCGAGTCGTTAGAAAAAAATGTTAATTTCGTCGTAAATCCGTCCCAGTCAAAGGCAAGCCGAATCATTTAAATAAGGTTTCAATACCGCGTTATGCCGGTGACATGATTTTTTCTCGAACGAAAGGTTCTTTTGACGACGGCTTCCAACCCAGGAACGCTTTTTCAGATCATTTTCGTAGATTCGTCCAGGATAGCTTTTCGAGCCACTTGTGCCGCGTTAACCACGGACAAGCCCAGGGATGCTGACTGCAATATCTATTGTCAAGGTTAAAGCATTTTTCAGAGTTTCAATAGCCTGTATTTGTTCCGGTCCCATGTGAACTTCTGCTCCCTTTTTTAGCATATTAGTAAGGGGTAAGGCGTGTTTGGAATAATTACGGATGAATTTCCGCAGGTATGACGTCATTCCCAGAAAGGCTCGTAACTTTGTTATGTCGGTGATAGATTTTGGGTCAAAGTTTGTTGTCGCACTGATTTTTGCCGGATCTGGTGAAATTTTGCCCTCACTTATTACATGTCCCAAATATGATATTTTCCTTTTCAAGAAGAAACATTTTGAGGCCTTTATTTTCAGTCCAGCATCGTGAATTTTGGTCAAGGTTTGTCTGATAACTTCCTTGTGGCTCTCGAAGTCCTTGGAGAAAGCGCAAATATCGTCCATGAATAAGCAGATATTTTTGTTCAGTAATCCAAAAAAGATTTTTTGCATAAGCTGGACAAAAATTCCCGGTGAAGTTTTTAATCCGAACGGTAATCTTTTGTACTGGAAAAGTCCCATAAATGGCACGGCAAATGCTAATTTTGACTTGTCCTGTTTTCTCACTTTTGTTTGGTAGAAGGCCTGAAATAGATCTAGAGTGCTGAAAATGCAAGCACCTCCCATTGCTTGGAGATTATCTACCGTAACTGGATTCGGGTTGCTGTTGCCCTTTAAGACCGTGTTTAAGCGTCCGAAATCTGTACACATACGGAGACAAGCACCACTGGGAAAGACCAAGGTAAGGCTGACTCCTCAGGGGATATCATCATGAGGATTCTGACCTCTTTGGAACCCAAAAATGGTCACAAGATCTACTTTGACAATTGGTTTTCAAGCGTCGACCTTGTCGTACACCTGAAAGAAGTCGGTTTCGATTGTGCCGGGACAATTTGTCAAAACAGACTTTCAGGATGTGAACTGATGCAAGAAAAAGAACTCAAGAAGTTTGGACGGGGTCATGTTGACTGGCGAGTGGAGAGATCGTCGGAAGTCTGCCTGGTGCGATGGTGCGACAATACGGCGACTCTTGTATCAAGCTACGTCGGTGTCGAGCCCAAGAATTCCTGTAGGCGATGGGATTCCTCTGCCAAGAAATATATCGAAGTTGAAAGGCCTGCAGTCATCAAAGAGTATAATAAGTACATCGGCGCGTGGAACTGGCGGGCATGCTAATCGAGCTTTATCGCTCCAACTTGAAATCACAAAAGTGGTACATGCTCATATTTTATTACGTTATCGACAGTGCAGTTGTGAATGCCTGGCTGCTGTATCGCAGACACAGCTGGCAGAAGAACGAAAAGCCCATGCCTCTGCTGAAGTTCAAGACTTACATTGCCTGCTCTCTTGGATATAGCGATACACCGCGAAGGCGCCCAGGTAGGCGTTTTTCCGTGGAAGCTGATGATTCTACTCCCTCGTGTGAGAAGGCAATGCAGCCGATCCCGCCTACAGACGTCCGACATGACGGTTACAACCACTTCGCTGAGTTTGGTGAAGAGCAGAAACGCTGCCGTGTTTGCCAGGGGAAAACAAAAACTCTTTGTAGCAGATGCCCGGGGATAGCACTCTGCCTTGTTCCGGATAGGAACTGTTTTCTAATCTATCAGAACAAGTGAACTGCCTTTGTTGTTGTTTTTATATTTGGACTTGACCAGTTCATTAAAATGGATGGAAAAAAAGAAAGTTATACTCCATCCAGGACGGATGTCCTTTTAAAAGGACATGACGTAACTCGAACCGTGTACTAGATACGGAAAAATAAAAGCAGATTCGAGTTCAGCATTTTTTTCTGCTTTAGGAACACCCTGAAAATATTTTTTTATCGTTTGATTTCTTAATTCAGTACTTAAAGGGATTGGGCGAAGTGACGGATTTCAGGAGTGTGCCAACTGAGGGATTTCAAGATGGGTCAACTGACGGATTTCCAGAGTGGGCCAACTGACGGATTTCAGGTGTGGACGAACTGACGGATTTGAAAGGTGGGTCAACTGACGGATTTCGAGAGTGGGTCAACTGACGGATTTCAGGAGTGGGCCAACTGACGGATTTCAAGGGTGGGTCAACAGACAGCTTTCAAGAGTGGGCCAACTGACAGATTCCAGGAGTGGGCCAACTGACGGATATCACGGGTGGGCCAACTGACGGATTTCCAGAGTGGGTGAGCTGACGGTGGGTCAACTGACGGGTAGGCGAACTGACGGGTGGGCGAACTGGCGGATGGGCGAACTGACGGGTGGGCGAGCTGACGGCTGGGCGAACTGACGGGTGGGTGAACTGGTGGATGGGCGAACTGACGGGTGGGCAAACTGACGGGTGGGAGAACTGACGGGTGGGTGAACTGACGGGTGGGCGAAATGACGGGTGGGCGAACTGACGGGTGGGGGTAGTGAGGGTGACCTTTTCTACCATCTATCCTCGACCTTACAGATGAAATAGACAGCGTTGTAAGCAGGGGTGTCGCAAACGCATATTCGATTGGGGGGTGCAGAGAGTTTTCCGAATCCCTCAAGAATTTTACCGAATCCTAGAAACTGAGAATTTGAAATTTAATTGTGGAACAGAAAGGGTTACGTAGGAAGAGTAACATTAAAGGGCAGTATGAAATACGATACGCTAACTATTCGGCGATGCTTTTGCGAAGCTCACTTGGAGAATATATTGAATATATTGCCGGGCAGGATTGCAGTAACAGCTCTATCTATTATACCCAAGAGAAAATTAAATGAGTGCCGCAAGCGAATATTTTTGAAATTCATTTTTTTCCAGCAGTAGTCCGGGCGCCAGACCCCTAAAATGTGACAAGGGGGTGATCAGAAAGACACAGTCAGTTTGACGATAGTTTCCGACTATATCGACCACACTGAATCTGAATATGGGTGGTGGCAAAGCTGCAGATGACGGCTTGACCTTGTAAAGGCCTATAAAATGTGTCCAGACTGTTTATTTTTTTCTAAGGTTGTACTAGCCCAATTTAGTAGCAGAACATCTCATTTTATTCCTAACAATGTCGTCTGTTCGAATAAGTTTAATTTTTTTCCGATATCTTATATAGTCTCGGAGCTATAGGCTTGTATCAATTAATTTTCTCTGAAAATCTAGAAATTCAAAGGTTTATTTCCAAGTTCGGCACGTATCTCGTAACTTAATATATTTTGAAGAATTTTTGTACTTCACCAGAATTTATCTTGGGTGCTGAGCTTCACATTGCCGTAAAGTTCCAAGCTATAACTGCTCTGCGAAGCCGTACAACTTTTTTGAAAAAGTATAGGCCAAAACTTTATGAAAAAATATGTCTTTGCAAAATGTTGAAGTGACACAATATTCTATACTAGAATTTAGCATAGAATTCAAAAACCTAGTTTATTTTTTAAACAAATAACACTACGGTTGTTAAAGGCTAATTACTTGTTTATAGTCCTAAAAGAAAATTGAAAAATGGCACTGCAAGACATGTTTACATGCCCAATTTTGACCTCGAGTCCAACGTTAGTGTTGGTTTTGCAATCGTGTGTCAAAATCGGTTGTCATAGACTATCTAATTTGCTACAAGCTCTAATTTTATTGGAAATATCGTTGTAAATCCAGATTATAATGAACCTAAGGAGCTCTTTAAGGTAGTAAACCTTCCCGGAAGCACAACGGTTGACAGAAGCTGTAGCTGAAAATGCTGTTCATGCTCAACCGGGAAAATGGGGAATTAACAGTAATATCAAAGGAAGTTGTCAAGCTGACAACCTCATACTAATTCTGCTCTTAGATTTTCACTGTACTTAGTCGACTTGTCGGAACTGAGAATATGAGTCAATTTGACAGTGAAGAAATCAAAGGTGTAATCTTCGAGAAGCGCCAGTAAAACCTTTTCAGTAATGTGGTCTCTTCTATCGAAGTCTGTTGTTCTCGAAGTTTCTGTTGTCTGTTGTCGTTACTGATCCATTTTTTGTGTGACGAGGAATCATTGGTGAACTTCAATTCAAATGAAGTCGCTGATGAGACAGTGGCAAGAGTCTCCTGAGGGCAAGTGCTTGTGGTTTAAAGGCACTGGAAGCATATTTCGTTGGAAAACACAAATCCTTTTCCAAGATTAGAAGTAAAGACCACAGATTGCGAAATAAACAGGCCAAACACCCGAAAACCAAGACCGGTTGCAGCGTTCATGTTGATTCAGAAGCTGTCATAAAGATTCTAGTTGCTGTTGATACTTCGATCGGGTACCAAGTCAAGTTTTCCTGTCGAAGTGAAGTAGCGAATAACACGACCACTGGAAATGATGTGGTGGCAGATTTCATGCCGTTGATCCGAATAAACCAGTCTCAAGTGCCAGAGAAACCCGAGAACAACGACATTTTCGAAACGAATCCTTGCAAGACCGTTAAACTGACCCCAAAGATCTATAAGCGAGATTCATATTGTAGCTGATCGACATAATGGGATGCTCGGTCTTGTATTCCAGGCATTCTATTGTTCAGAAAGGCAGTAGTGGATGTCATGATTGGGCAGGAAATTCAGTGACGAAGATTTTCATCGTCATAGAATGCACGGTGCTTGAAAACTGGAACTGAAAACCTAACTCTGACTTGGGATTCATAGATTAATTCTCTGGCAGATTCAGTGAAAGAATATAGGTGCTAAAACTAGTCCCATCCAAAATGACTTTTAATCCGAACCCGGACTACGAACCTGCCCTATACCGGATACAGGATTCGAATCTTCTGTCTGTCAGGCTGGATTCCGATTCCGAACCTTCAATCTTACGAATCCGCTCACATTTCTAGTTTACACCCTTCCAGTTTCCGTTTCCCAATGTTTACATCATGAGCTTAGGTAATCCAACTTTATGATCTCCACCACCAACCATCCTCAATAATCTTTCACGTTTTTTGATTAGCTTAGATATCAATGCTTTCTTATGTCACCACTGATTTTTAAATTCTAACCTATGTACGGAACATGATTTGATTTGTTATGGTTGGATGAGAATCCGGATTCGATTCCGAATTCAAATCCTCAGCATGAAATGGTGGATTAGGAATCGGATTCGTATCTAGCCTTGGATTCGGACCTTTCATTATCGGATTCGCCCATCTCTGCCTTCTATTACTGTAGACTGTGTGTGGCAAATAATGACCTAGTCTGGGGAAATGCTATGCGTCAGTCTTAGTGCATTTGGTGGGTGATGTGGTGCCGACAGATATCACTCAGTGGCACCAAGCGCACTTTCGGATGTGAGCTCGGGTGTGCGGCGGCCACCCGAATGGTCAAAGGGTAGGGATGCAAAAATGATCTCATATGATTCGTATCACTGATGAAGATTGACAGGGGTTTAGCGTAGCCAAGGGGATCAGAATCTCGTAGGTTTCTTGCAAGGCGTTGTATTATAAATATGCAAACAACGCTTCATCTACAAGCGATGGTTATCAGGAGCATAGCGAATGGGAGGGAGAAGACTCTCCCCCGAATGTTGAGGCCAGTCGGTATAAAAAGTTGTCACGAAGCGCCTCGGTTTTTCGTAAGAACAGCTGTTTTTAAAACAAAGATTTTTTTTCTTCTAAAAATTCCGTCGTTTTTCAAAGAAAAACACTTTCTTTATGCTAAAATTTTTAAATTTTCAGATAATGGTATTTATGGGACTTGAGTTGAGCATACTCTAGTGCCATAAAGCGATCGTAGTGTCTATTGGTCTGACCTTCTGTCGGTCTGACCCGGTTTTTGGGCACTTACAGAAGCTAGCACGATGAAACTTGGCAGGCATACCAGGGACCCGGCCAGATAAACTTGGAAATAATTACTTCCTCGATTTGGCCATCGTGGGGGGAGTGGGGGATGGGGAATCTATAGTAACATGCATGACCTTGCAACGGGTAATCGGATATAGGCAGAAGGTAATACGAATGCAACGGGTAAAACGGATATTAAATGAATTTTTAGCACTCTTGCCCATTATCACATCCAGATGCAAAAAAAACAAGAGCTAAAAGATCATATGGTACTTGTAAGAATAGGCGAACTGTAGGCGGGAGTTTTTGCTAGAATGTTATTACTGTGTCCAATATCATTTTATTTTACACTTTTTGTAGTAAAAAAAGTGAAAAAGGCAGGTCTGCAACTCTTCTTCCTGGGGAGGTTTGAACCTCTAGGCCCCCCTCCTGTTACCGGATCCGGTCCGAATTTCAAACTGAACATCTGAGACATTGGTTCTAGACACTAGTCAAGTTTCATGCAGATCCGATAACCCATTCCAAAGTTATTCATGTTACCAGTTTCCGGATTCCCCATCCCTCCATTCCCCCATAGTGGCCGAATCGGGGAAACGTTGATTTCGGAGTTAATCTAGTGGGGTCCCTGATATGCGTGCCAAATTTCGTCGTCCTAGCTTATGTGGAAGCGTTTCACGAGATTTCCGGCTCCCCTTTCAGCCCCCCCAGTTATCGGATCCGGTTCGGATTTCAAACTGAATATCTGAGACACTTGTTCTCAAATTTCATTCTTGTCCGATGAGGCTACCCGTTACAAAGTTATTCATGTTCCTAGTCTTCAGATTCCCCATCTCTCCACTCCCATCACAGTTGCCAAATCGGGGAAATGGTCATTTTCAACTCCAAGTTAATCTGGTGGGCTCCCTGTTACGCCTACCAATTTTCATCGTTCTAGCTTATGTGGAGGCGTTTAACGAGATTTCCGGTTCCCCCTCAAGCCCCACTCGTCCAGTTATCGGATCCGGTCCGGATTTGAAACTGAACTTCTGAAACGCTTGTCCTTACAACCTGTCAAGTTTCATGCATGTCCGATTACCCGTTCCAGAGTTATGTATGTTACTAGTTCCCGACTCCCCATCCCTCCGCTCCCCCATGATGGTCGGATTGGGGAAGTGGTTTATTTCTGAGCTAATTGGTGCTAGTTCGGGACTTCCACATAGGCTAGGACGGTGATACGTGGCAGGCATATCAAGGACCCCAAATGATTAAGTTGTAAATAGTCGCTTCCCTGATCCAAGCATCGTGGGGGAGTGGAGGGAGGGGGAATCGAGAGTCTTGAGGTACTTCTGACTTTTGAATGTGTGATCGGATCTTCATGAAACTTGATATTTGGAAAGACCTTGTGTCGCAGATGACCCAAAAATCCGGATCGGATCCGGTGACTTCGGGGGGGGGGGAGTTGGAGGGAGGAACCGCAAATCTTTGGAAACAGAGTGGAGGGATCGGGATGAAACTTGATGGGAAAAGGGAGAAAAAGTCTTAGATACATCATCGACATTCAGATTCAGACACTGTGGAGGAAACTGAGTGGGGGTCCAGGATTCCAGTGGTCCCACGAGTTCGGTACTTCATGATGTATTAGGACGACGCAATTAGGCTGGCATATCAGGGACTTGAACAAACCGACTTGAGAATTGAAAATTGAAGAGGGTTTCCCGGAATTCTGGTGATCACGTGTTTCGGTGTTAGATACTTCCCAGAGTAAATAGACTTAAGGACCTGACACTATGTCCTAGGAAAACTTGCGTTCCTGGATTCGATCATTGTTGGGAGAGTCAAAGGAAGGGGAATCTGGGAATTACTGACTTCCTTAGATTGTGAACGGGTAATCCGATTCGAGTAAAACTGTGTGGATGTTAAGAATGAATGACCTTGCTATCCAAAACATGTCTCCGAACCACAAGCGACAATCATGATAGGGGGTATTGGAGGGGGGGGGGGTCTGGAAACTTTGTGATATGCATTAAAACCAGACGGATGGGCCAAACGGGATGCGAGATTGATAGAGTTTGTGCGGCCTATTTTGTTGTCTGGCGTTCGGACCGGATATGGTCACGGCAGTGGGAGGATGAAATGGGAACCAGTAATTTCAGATATGGTGCGATCCGACTCAAACTTGAAAGACGAAAAGAGAAGATGTCGGAGATGTGAAGTAAATGTTTCCTAGTCAATTTAAGCCACAGTGGGGTAGTTGGAGGGGGAGTCCGGGAAATTTTTGGCTCGCATAGTGGCCAAACTAGTAGAATGATTTGAATGAAACTCGGAAAGTAGAGAGACCATATGCCCTAGACCAGCGGTTCCCAACCGGTGGTACGCGTACCACAAGGGGTACGCGAGACCCCTGCAAGAGGTACGCGAAGGAACCAAAATTGATTTAGTCTGAAAAATCCCACCTCACCCAATTTTGATTAGACCTACCGATGGCCTAACCTTACTAGCAGAGGCATTACTTGCCAAAATGTTTTCAGGGCAAGGTATTTTAGTCACTTGCAGGTCATTTTTACCGACCTTTTCAAAAAAACAGTTTTTCCGAAAAATCGCCTCGTTTCTTTTTAACCGTCTGGCCGAACACTTTGGGGGAGGAATCATGACAACCCATGAATGACGCCTTTTACTACAAGCTCTGGTGAAAGTCAACAAAGCTATACTGATTCCAAAATAGTTAGCCTTGTAATTTATGATAGTAAATATCGTCTGTTCACGTTCTGAAAAAGGGGTACGCAACCTTTTCGAACATTGATCAGGGGTACGCGGTACAGAAAAGGTTGGGAACCACTGCCCTAGACGACAAACTTTAGGGTGCGGAACGGATCTGAGCGCGGTGGTGGGGGAGGGCAGGAGTTTCCGGGAAAATGCTCAGACTCGATTGAAACTTGATAGCCGGTACGAGAACATGCTTTAAATGATCTGTTTTAAGTGTCTGAGCCAGGTTCGGCCGCTCTACGGGGAGTTTCACCGGACATAAAGTAGCATTCCTAGTGATCAAACTAGTGTTATGAAATATTTGTCCTATACCATCCAAGGCGATGCCGGAAATGCTCAGTCTCGAGTGAAACTACATGTCCTATTTCTAGGTCCGATCCTAGGGGGGCTGGGGTATTCTGTAACGTTCTCAAATACTTTCCTTCACCACCTACTTGTACAAGTGCCATATGAGCTCGTATCTCTTGTTGATTCTTCATTTCGGAATGAAAAAGGATCGAGTACAAAAGTTTTTTTTTTTTTATTCTCTAACGTGAACTTGAAAACTATTACAAATCCTGTTGACCATTGTCTTTTCCAGGTTTCAACCCATTCCCTCTATATCCGTTTGATTTATGTTAATAAATTTGTGGGGCCCTCTATCAAACTACCCCCTCCCCACACACACACACACCACGGCCACACCTGGATCGAACAGACAAATATCTAATGCTCCTATTTCATCCGAATCTGAGCAAATTCGAAAAAAATCTGGTAGCGATTTTTTTAACTCCAACAACGTGAGCAGAATCCGATCGCCATCTTTAAATAACACACGCACATTCTATTTTTTCAAGTTTTATCGCTTTTCCCTCATCTGTACTGTCCCGACACACATTCCAATTTATTCCTGCCCCTATCCTCCTGACTCCCCCTACCTTGGTCGAATGCGGTTTAGAAACACGAACAGTCCACCTCAGGTTTCTCTCCTACCATCCATCAAGTTTCAGTCGAATCAGACACCTATTCTCAACTTACATTGGTCATAGTTTTCCGCATTACCCATCCCTCCACCCTAGGTAGGCTACAAATAATCGCGTCTAGAATGAAAACGTTTCAGTGAGTATTTGGTCAGATCCTTTACATTCGTGCAAGTTTCAGCGTCCTAGCTCACGTGGAAGTCCGAGGTGCCCGAACTAGTAAAAGTTTATCAGATCAGCCAGAGGCTGCAACAGCTACGAAAACTAGTTGCAAAAATATGTTTTCCGCCACTCCTCTCCTGTTTACCCCATCTGAGTTACTGACACTAATGAGGGTCAAGTCATCAGAATATCTTGACTGTTAATAATTCAACAGACCCGGACGAAGATAAGGGGGTCGTAAAATGTCGCCCAAAAACATCAAGTCGTGCCATAGAGTGATATAGTATTCAGACGAGAATTTTTATTTGTAAGTCAGGGAAAACTGTTGGGATGTTTCGCGGATCATGGCAGCTTTACTTTACTTCTTACTAGATCAATTTTCCCAGCATAGGGATTTGAAAACAAATGTACAGTAGCCCAAGTCACGTGACACTCTTTAATTATGTTAGTTAGCAGTCTCAATTTTCAGCTATAGCTTCTGTCAAGAGTGAGTAATGCTTCTGGGTCAGTCTACTACTTTACAGAGCTTCGTGGGTTCATTGTGATCTGGACTTACAACGATATTTGCAAGAAAATTAAACCTTTATAGCAAATTAAATAGCTTATTTCAACTAAATTTGACACACGATGGCCAAACCAACACTGCCGTTGGAATTGGGGTCAAAATTTTGCAAAGAAACATGTCTCGCAGTATAATTTTTCAGAAGAAAATTTAGGCCTATAAATAAGTAATTAGCCTATAACAACCGTAGTTTAAATTTGATTAGAAAATAAAGTTGATATTTGAATTCTACGTCAAATTTTAGCATAGATTAATGTGTCTTATTACCATTTTGTAAAGATATACTTTCTCATGCATTTTTAGCCTATACTTTAAAAAAAAGTTCTGTGCGGTTTCGCCGACCAGTTCAGGCTTGGAACTTTACGTCAATGTGAAGCTCAGTACCCAAGGTAAATTCTGGTGAAGTTTGAAAAATCCTAAAAATATATTAAGCTACGAGATCCGTCCCTAAGCTGACAATAAACCTTCAATTTTGAGATTTTCAGAGAAAATACATAAATATTAACCTATGGCTCCATGACTACGAGATACTGTAAAAATTAAAATTTACTCCAAGAGACGGTATTGTTAGAAATAAAATAAGATGCCCCGCAATTAAACTGGACTCATACAACCTTAGAAAAAAAAAATAAACAGTCATGACACATTTTATAGGCCTAAAAAGGGTGTTTTTCAGCTTTTACAAGGTCAACCCGTCATCTGCAGCTTTGCCACCATCCATATTTGGATTCAGCGTGGTCGATATAGTCGGAAACTATCCTTAAACTGACTGTGTCTTTCTGATCACCTCAACTCAGAAATAAGCGAGATATGTTTTAGTGGCGCCCGGACTACAGGTTAAAATCTAATTTGCTTTAAATTCTCTTACAACTTCCGTCATTTACCGTGAAGTAAATAGAGAGACTCTAAGAAGTTCCAGAAACTGGATGGAGCGACGTTCCGGCAGCTGCAGCTACTTTAGTCTAGTCAATACTATCCATGATTACATAAAGTGAGCGCCACGGGCGAGATTTTTTAAGTTAGCTTTTTCCAACCAAATTTAACTAATTCCATACAGATTCTAGCTTTTAAACTTCTGAAATCCAATCGTAAAGTAGCTGAAAACCGCAGTGAAAGGACGCGCCCTTCCACAAAATGGAGAATATCACGAAAAGCACGCTGGAGGCGGAATTTTTAAAACATCTACGACTAGGGGATTTACAGGGGATTTGCGGATTTACAGTAAGGACTATGGATGAAATCATAGATCAGTTCTTCTTCTGCGATCAGTGCTTAATTTTACCTCTTCCGAATTTCGAGGTTCATGGTATAGTAACTCCCGAATCCTGGCAAATTTAAAGAATAAATTACCAAACCCCCGTTATTCTACCGAATTAGTTTAGACCAATAGATGTTCGAGATTCTTTATAACTACAGACTACCGAATAATATTCGTATACGGTATAAGTTCGTCGAAACTGGAACAAAAGTTGGGATTCGTGGTAACTAGTGAATCCTGAAATTATACCTAATAAATTACCGAATCCGAATCATGATACCGAATAATTTTGGACCGATAACTTATTTGGGATCCGGCGTAAATACCGAAACTCCATAAACATACCGAATAATTCTGGCATCGAAAAATTGGCAAAGAATTTCAGTAAGTTCTCTCACCGAATTCGTGACAACTACCAAATACTGGCAATTCTGCCATCTGCTGACGGATTGTCGTGGGGTGAAGGAAATTAGAGAAAGATTTTTTGGTGGGGAACCCATACTATTTCCTGGTATTATGGAGTCTACGAGTCGTCAGGTAATCCGGTCTGTGTGTGAATATAGTAAGTATATACTGAAAGTTTAGATTGGAGGTATTTTGGTTAATAGTAGAAGGGTAAAAAGGAGTAATTTTATTGTATGTAATATTGAAGGTCAATTTTGTTTATTAAGTGCGAGAATGAATGCTGATGTATGGCCCTTTGTTGGCTTTAATAAATTATTATTATTATAGCGAAACCCGATCATTATACCGAATAGATTTGTACCGATGTCCTATTTGGAATTATGTGTAACTACCAAATCCCCGTGAACTAAAACGGGTAGACTATATATATACTTAGCCTACAGAAGATTGAATGGTAGGCCCAGTATTTGATGGAATAACAGTTACTCGACTGTCACTGATAATGATAAGTCGAATATAGAAGCCAGTATGGAAATAGTTCAAGTTGTAAACGATCTTTTTTCAATTGGATTACGAGACATTTTTTCAATTGCTTTAAACAGTTGTTTACAATCGTAATTTTACGGTTGAAAACAACAGTTTCCACTTGTATTTTAACGATCGAAATTAGTTGTTTCTAATCGTTTATCACGATCAGAATTTCCACCTTCAGATTGTTATTCAACCAACACACCCTTCACCCGACGGCCCGACGACCCCTCTACTCTTCTTTTTGGCTTGAACTGCAGCTCGCGCATTGTGTAAAGTCCGACAAGTAATGCTTATTTTTCTGCAGTTCAACTCACTAAACCAGAGGAAAATAACACTAGGGAGTAGCGCTAAGACTTGATAAGATTGACACACACTCGAATAGCAGCGATACTAGCACCACTATCGATAGAGAACGTCCCTACTGAAACTCATTCAGTAGTTCACCAGTGCTTGCTCCGATAACTTCAGAATCTAAACATAGCAAAAAAGTTATACAGCCTCCGTTGTTCCTTGGTGTCTGCAGATTGCACCTTTGTTGACTAGAAATTTCTAAACCCGCAATTGTCTCGCTTTAAATGCCGAAAGCTTAGTGGGCGGCGCTACAATTATGGCCCGTTTGCAAAGCATGGAAGGCTTAGGTTGGCGCTACTCCCAAGTGTTGTTTTGCTCTGCAGCAGAGCAGAACAACACTGGGGAGTAGCGCAAAGACCTATACTTTCTCATCTTTGCAAACTTGTCATCCTCATAGCGCCGCCAATTACGCTTGCGCCATTTAAAGCCAGACAAACTTCCGGGTTTGTAAATTTCTGGTAAAGATAAGATGCGGTCTCCATACATCGTGAAAACAAGGGAGGTTGTATCTTTCTTTGATGTGTTCAAAATACGAAATCATTGAAACCAGCGCTGGTGCACGAGCGATTGAGTTTAATTAGGGACGTTAACTATCGCTAGCGGTGCTAGTGGCGCTTCAAGACCTTTGCTTTCCAAGCTTTGCAAACAGAAGCTGCACCCATGGAGGAAAAAGTGAAGATTTCATGTTTTTTCTGCTGTTATTGGAGCAGCGCTGGTGCACGACTGATTGAGTTTCAGTAGGGACGTTCACTATCGTTAAATGGTGCTAGTGTCGCTGCTATTTACTTTTTGATATATTGATGCAAATCCTTTTTTTTTCCAAAATTATTGATTAAACGGCAGCAGTCTAATTTTTTTTTTACAAGTAGACAAATTAGCACTATAGAGGGGGTTTCGACTACGAAAACTACTTTTGAAATACTTTGCACTTCCAAGAAAAGTGAAAACGCAAAAACCCGGATGACAGCTCTCAACTTTGAGCAATAATAGTTCTTTAAAGACACTCATCATCATCGGAACAGGATTATATTTAAGATTGTTTTAACGATCGGAATTTGATTCTACCGTTGTACTGCCGTTTACTAGAAAAAAAATTCGATTCCCCCATTACCGTTATTAAAAATTGGGTGTGATTTTGACTATGGTACTTTAAACCAAACCAACTGTTTCAGATTGGAAACAATTGAAAACGATTGGAGACAATTGAAAACGGTTGGAAACAATTGAAAACGATCTTATGGTCTTATGGCCTAACGGACTTCACTTGTTATAATTCGAGGACAGACAGCTTGTATGTTAGAACGTAGTCAACCTATCCTCTGATTAACATTGTTGCGGCGCAAAAGTACGACAGAATACGACAGAAGTCGTGCGAAAAATAACGCAAGACTTTGCCTGTTGTTGCAGGGTCGGATGCATTAAAAAACGGTTTGGACGAAGACTGGAACACTACAGCATACGAGCGGTCGTCCAATTATAGGATGTGAAAGGGTATGGCTTACCGGTACTCCTGGAGGGCCAATCAAACCGTCAATACCTCTGAGACCGGCCGGACCAGGGGGACCCTCTCTGCCCACTTCACCTTGTGGACCAGCTGGACCCTAGTGGAAAGAAAACAGCGTCACAACTGCTGCCAGCTAAAAATATAAGTGCACGAAAGTAGGCTACGTTCAAATGCATTTAATATTAATCCAAGGGGGCATGACTGAGAGCTGGGTGGCTGCTGATCCTCAAAAGATATTTACAGATCCGTCCACTGGCTGTTGGAGCGCCCTTCCATCTGCAGTTCTTGTGAAGAATTCTGTCAATGCTTTCAAGAATTCCCTGGACAACCTGTAGGTCGTAAATCTACTGATACTGATACTTTATTCTAAAATGCACTTTCACAGCATTGGATTGAAGAACTTCCCGTTTTGTAGGGTACCAAAGCATCGGTCTGCAACAATCTACAACAAGCATCATTCTCGACAAGTTCGACTTGACTGTTTAAGTTTAGTGTACTGTTTGTTTGAGTGTCTGATTTTTGTTTTGTTTTTCTTTTGGTTTTTAAAAACCGTTAAAGAAAGTAAATTGAATAGAACTGAATTGTTATCGCTATTATATACTATCCTGTTATCGCTGGTGGAACGGATTTCAAAAATTATGATTATAGTTAGATCTATTTTAGCTTAAATGGATTTTATAATTAGTTAGAATTAAAACGTAGTCAACCTATCCTCTGGTTCTTATTGCTGTGGCGCAAAATTCAAAATCATGCAATATACGACAGAAGTCGTGCGACAAAGAACCTTTTGTCGCAGAGATGGATGCGTTAAGGAAGGGATTTGACGAAGACTGGAATACTGGAGCATACGAACAGTCGTCCACATAGGATTTGAAAGGGTATGCGCTTACCGTTCCTCCTGGAAAACCAATAAAACCGTGGACACCTCTGAGACCGGCCGGACCAGGGGGACCCTCACTGCCCATTTCACCTCGTTGACCAGCTGGACCCTAGTGGAAAGAAAATATTGTCAGAGCGGCTGCCAGATAAAATTATGAATTCACGAAAGTAAGTTAGGTTCAAATGCATTTAACATTAATCCAATAGGGCATGAATGCGAGCTGGGTTGCTTCTGATTCTCAAACGACATTTGCAGATGGTTCTCCACTGGCTGTTGGAGCGTCCTTCAATCTGAAGTTCGTGTGAAGGATTCTGTCAATGCTTTCAAGAAATACCTGGACAAGCAGTAGGTCGAAATAATCTACTGATACTGATACTTTAGTCTAAGATGCACTTTCACATCACTGGTTTGCAGAACTTTCCGTTTTGTCGGGTAGAAAAGCATCGTTCCACAACAATCTATAACAAGCATCGTTCTGGACAAATTCCAACCTAATGATAAGTTAAAAGCTGACTGTTCCACCGTTCTCAAAAATAGTAACTATTTGCTTACCACACTCGGGAGCATAGTAACCATAAATCTCTGGAAATGTATTAGCATGATTAGCCCGTAGCATGATATTTTGCCAAAAGTAGAAAAATGTGATCCTGCCTTGCCACCAGGAAGCCGTAATTCCTGACGTCATTCGTAGTAGCTGCGGTAAGCAGGGTGGGATACGCCCGTTGTAGATGTAGATGGTCGTTTTTTATTTTACTGTATTATTATTATTACTAAGTTAATATATAAATTTTTGACATTGTTGTTGAGTAAGCATCTACATTTTTTTATAAACTGTTTTAGCAGTTGGACCTTAGAGTAGAACAACAAAATTATAGGAGTTTACAAAGGTCCAAAATTTAAGACTACACAGGAATATGGTAATTAATTGCTCCCCGAGAATGTAATTGTTGCAGTTGTTAAGTGTGGATCACACCGCTCAGGATATATTATAGATAGAAACTACCATGACGTCTGACGGGCATTAATAGCAATCAGACAGAGATATTTGCCACTCGATATGACAAAAGTATCGATCGTGAATACGAAGAAAATGTGCGGTAGTAAGAAGAATGAATAGACTTTCAAGTTTACCCTGTTTTGAGCCAATTTTGATTTGCCCTTTGTCCCTAGTTGAGTCTACTTTTATTTCTTTCCCCCAATTCTACTTTTTTATTTATTTTTCTCTTTTCTTTTGCCCAAAGTCTGTCACCGAGGTTTAAACTTAAGAGCGACACACCCGATTCGTCACAGTGATGTTGACAGTCTCTGGTCTGCCCCAGCCGCTCTTTGCAAAGTTTCGCCGACTCATATGGCAAATATATTGCTATAACTGAAAGCTTGAAAAACCGGTCCTCCCTGCTGACAGTTGCTCCAAGCAAGGTACTTCCAGATGTGCTAAGCGGATGAAACTGAACAGAATATTCCCCGACATATTCTCTTCTCGTCCTTCAACTTTGACTCGAATCAGAGCATATCTGCGTCCCTGGTTTCCACATCATCCTCTTCTTACCATGGCGGGATCCTGTCCAGCCGCCAAATAGCAAGCTAGGCCAACTAAACTCGGTACTTTCCACCTTGAATCCCATCCGGTTCATTTGTTGTTGTTTTGTGCATGTCAAAAAAGTGTCCGGACCCTTCCCCCTACAACTCCTCCAGATATTGCCGCATTTGGTTATAAGGCTTGTTTTGCATGTCTAGGTTATCAGCTCTTATCACCCATAAAGTGTCACCCCAATCACACCATCCGTTCGCAAACTACGGAAGTCAGTAGTCTCCGGATTCCTCTTCCCCTAATTCCCCCAAGAAGAGCTGGATCCAGCAACGGGAGTTTTCCTCCGGCATTGTGTCAGGACCTGAATCATATTTGGGCGGGTCACTACTATGCCCTCCAAGTTTCATCGTCCTTAGCACATTTGAAACTATCCTCACTCGCGAGAACCGGAATTCCAGGAATCCCCCTCCGACTCCTCCGAATAGCCCCGATCTGATCTGGTTCTATCAAGAACATATCTAGGGCTTATGCTCGTTCTTTACACCAAATTAGGTTATCAGCTCTTATCACCCATAAAGTGTCACCCCAATCACACCATCCGTTCGCAAACTACGGAAGTCAGTAGTTTCCGGATTCCTCTTCCCCTAATTCCCCCAAGAAGAGCTGGATCCAGCAACGGGAGTTTTCCTCGGGCATTGTGTCAGGACCTGAATCATATTTGGGCGGGTCACTACTATGCCCTCCAAGTTTCATCGTCCTTAGCACATTTGAAACTATCCTCACTCGCGAGAACCGGAATTCCAGGAATCCCCCTCCGACTCCTCCGAATAGCCCCGATTTGATCTGGTTCTATCAAGAACATATCTAGAGCTTATGCTCGTTCTTTACACCAAATTCTATCTGATCCCTCGACGTCAAGCCTTTCACGATAGCCCCCGACGATTGTCGGATAATGCAAACGACTATTATAAAGTCAATAGGTCCGAGTCTCTGATATGCCAGTCCAGTTTCGTTGTCCTAGTACATCAGAATGTACCGAACTTTTGGGATCATCAGCATCCGGCCCCTCCCCCCAACTCGCCCTTAGTCCCCGAATCCAGTCCGGTTATATCAATGATGTATCTAGGACTCTTGCTTGCTCTTCTCACCAAGTTCCGTCCTGATCCATGAACTCTAAGCATTTTCCAAGATTTTCGGTTCCCCCTTCAACCCCCCTGAAGTCCACAGGTAGATTCCTACCCTTACATCCTGAGCAATATGATACAAATAATCGTGTCTTCCAACTTTTTAAGCAAAGACGAAATAATAGATCGGATACATGTACCTATCGCTAGGTAGGAACATCGAATACCAATTAACGTTCAGGGATAAATACTTTACCTCATGTAAGAAACGTGACGGAGAAAATACCTGGAGAAAAAGAAGCTAAAGCTAATTGTTAAGAAAACTGTAATTGTGATATTCGGTAAGAAAGAAAGAAATGCGACAGAACCGCCAAAATTTTATTATAGACAGGAGCAAGTGTCCATAAAGCCCAGCTTTAAATATCTTGGGATAATTTTTCCAGAAACAGGAGGATGGAAAGACCATGTAAAAGAGATGGTAAACAGGGGAAGAGGAGTAACAGGAGCAATACTTCGAAACGGGACGCTATCAGGAATTAAGCACCTACAAATCCATAAACAAATTTTCATGTCGAAAATGACGCCAACAATACATTATGGTGCAGAGCTATGGGGTTTGAAGCTGCCCCCCAACTAGAGACAATACAGCTTCAGTATTTCAAGAGACTTATTGGCCTACACCAGACGACCCATAGCCAGGCAGTAAAAGGGGACCTGGGACTTTTTTCTCTAAGGAAACACAGATTAACCCAAATTATAAGGTTCTGGACCAAAGTTATATCTTTACCAGAGAAGAGACTGCTTAAGCAAGCTTACCTGGAAGCACTATCGACAAAAAAGCGAAATTCATGGCCGCTTCAAGTTAAAAAAAATTTAGACAATGCAGGTCTTTCGTACATGTGGAATGAAGGAAGAGGGCCGGAAGGAGTCCCGACGGGATTCATCCGTGAATTCACAAGAGTGATAGAGGAGCAAGAGGTTCAGGCCTGGTACGAACGGACACAAAATTAAGATACACTAAAGTATTACAAAGAAGTTAAGCAGATTTTCGGAATGGAATTTTACTTCAAGTTATATCTACCGGCGGAGAGCCTGCGCCTGTGGTTTCAGCTACGAGCGAACTGCCTGCCAGTACGTGGTCGGAATAATTGGGATAATAAGTCTCCAAATAGTAAGCGACAATGCCCCCTGTGCTTTAATACTGAGGAAGCGGGACATTTTCTGGTATATTGCGAGCAACTCTCAGACCCCAGGACACATTCTCTTAATGGGTACACTATCAAGTTCCCTGACGTCCTCGAAACAAAAAATAAAGCTAAGATAATTAAAATGTGCCAATTTCTAAAGAGCGTATTAGTTAAATAAGATACTCATTGAGTGATGTAAAGTGTATTGTAATTGTTACCATTATGTGTTTTGTACGGCCAATTGGCTAATAAAATATTCATTCATTAAAAATATTCATTCATTCAAGCTACCAATGAGTAGACGAAAAATGTAAACGCCAAGAAACATTGATGGTAGAATAATCATTAAACGGTTTTATCTGCCCCCAGCCCTCCCTAGCCCAGAAATGGTGGACATTTACCCATTTTATAAAGAGAAATTCGGTCACATTCTGTTGTAGCCTACTGGTCCAGAAAACTTACCAGGGATTTACCAGATACGGCTGCTATCGGACTTTTATATGTAAACAGTGACTGGAACCTGGCCTTGCTTGCGCTGTGTCACAGAATGATACATTATTTGGAACTCTTATACCAAGGTTAATCCGTCTAACAAATCAGCACCAGTTAAGTAATAAATGAATTACACCATTCATCTACTTATTCTTACAGACAATGCAGTGAATCACATTTTATTATTCAGAATACTATTGATAAATTGTCGACCACCCACTGACATTATTCGGAGTGGCGTGATTTTGAAACAGGAAAACTACCTGCTGGCATCCACGCGTTCATGGGACATATTCTGGAAGCATGACCCTGAACCTTTGGAAGCCTTGAAAAAGCAACTTGAACGCCTACATTGACAAACGGATTACTAAATTCACAGCTCTTACTAGAAATGCTCCTTTGACTATGAAATGGATAAAAAAAAATTTCTTCGAAAATACCGTTACAAGCCAGCTGGAACAAGCAATTTTCTAGTTCCAGCCTTCCTGCTCTCTGACGCGGCGGCTAGGTGCAAAAGGCTTGAAAAGTGAATTTACCATGGTTAAAAAGCGAGAAAACTAACCAAATAAAATAAATCAGAAACAGAAGATTCTCGTATCCTTTTGTGTGTAAGAGTTGTCAGCGGACGTTGAAGAATCCCGCAAACTTTGAGTTGTGTGACGGGCAAAAACCGACATGGTGGAAAAATCGCTGAAAATTTGTAGGAAAAAAAACGAAACAATGGAGAAAGTTGGGGATTTTAGAACTTATAATTCCATAAAGGAGCTAGGTATATATGAAAAGGCAGAACAAGCAAGAGGGGTCCTTTAATTGAGGTAGCATTCAAAGATTCAAAAAATTGGCTGCGTCTGTAGAAACCAACATCCAACATAAATTACCACCCTAAGGATTGGGCAAAAAATTAACAGCCCCCTAGCTAGTGAACGGGAATTTGATAACAAAGTTATAGATCTAAAAAGAGGGATTTTCGCGAGAAATAGATAGGATATATTTCGGGAGGAATATAACAGATTCAAGAGAAGAAACTGGAATTTATTTGCTAGAGTACCTAGATGGCGATACATTCATGATTATGACAATGCAATCTACCTGCTATGTGGTGATTGGGTTCAGATTCCGATCAAAGACGAGCCAAAACCAGAGAAAAACTGCCAAACTTTTGAAAAAACAGTAATAGAGAAACCTCGGGTAGATGCGGAATTAATTACCTTAAAAAAAATACCTTAAATTGCAGCTTGGAGCAATTGAAGGATTTTCCATCCTGTAGCATTGCTCATCACTTCTTCGGAAAATTGCCACGTGGATAACTTCGAAAATTCTGTTGGTTGTTGGGTTGGTAGATTCACTTGACCTTATGCTCTGGTCTGGGACTCCAGGGCGTCCCATTCCAGTCTCCATGGATTCTTGCTCCACTCCTTGTCAAGGGAGACTTTGAACTCTTCGATGGTCTTGCTGGATACGGTGTCTTCGCTTAGGGAGTTCCACAGATCAACAACCCGGTTGGTAAGAAAATGGTGGCGTTCCCTCTTCTGGGCGTTGAGCTTCGTGATTTTCTTGGAATGACCATCTTGTTCGCTGTGCTGAATCGATGATGAAAAGGTCATGGATTAGATTGTTTTTGATGAGTTTATAGGTGTGAATCATGTCTCCCCTTTTTCTTCGGTAGGTCATGCTGCATAGGTTCAGGGTTCGCAATCTCATCTGATAAGGAAGATGTTGGCAGCCATCTACAATCTTTGTTGCTCTGCGTTGTACCTTTTCAATCATGTCCTTGTCTCCTTTGTAGAAGGGGGATGCAATGGACATGCCAGTTTCTAGCCTTGGCCTGACAAGGCCCTTATAGAGCTTAGTGATCGTTCTTCGGGATCTCGTTGTGAATGTTCGTTTGATTATCCCTAAAGCTCGATTCGCACTAGCGACAATCTTTTCAGTGTGGCTGTGAAACTTTAGCTGGTGGTCAACTATTACTCCCAGGTCCCTTTCCTCTGTGACTGCGGCTAGGGGTTCTCTTTGGCTAGTGATTGGGTTTAGCATGGTATAGGTATGTTTTGTGTTTTTGTTGCCAAAGTGCATGACCTTACATTTGCTTGAGTTAAACTCCAGTAGCCATTGTTTCGCCCAGTCATTTAGCCTATCGAGGTCCGCTTGGATTGAGTCAACCTCTCTTGACGATGAGGCTGCTCCGATAAGCTTGGAGTCGTCTGCGTAGAGTGTGAGAAGGTTTCGAAGTGATTGAGGGGCATCATTGATATAGATGTTGAAGAGTGTTGGCCCGAGCACAGTTCCCTGGGGAACTCCACTCAACACAGGTACAGGTGATGAAAGTACACGGATTCTCTTTGTCGTTAGTAACAGCAACTCTTTGGATTCGCTCTGCTAGGAAGTCTGCAATCCATTCAATGATGTCCGGGTGGATGTGACAAGCTTGGAGCTTTCTTTTCAACCTTAGGTGTGCGACTTTGTCGAATGCCTTCGCTTGATCTAACAGGATCACATCCACAGATATTCCCTTTTCAAGTAGCTTGGTGACTTCCTCGTATGACTGTATGAGGTTTGAGTCTGTGGAATGGCCAGTTCGGAAACCATGTTGGTTTGGGGACATGATATTGTTCTCCGTCAGATGTTTGGTGATTGCATCATTTACAATTCCCTCGAGGATCTTCGAAGACACTGATGTTAGACTTATTGGTCTATAGTTTTCAGCTTTGTCTTTGGGGCCTTTTTTGTGTACCGGAATGACAGTAGCTTTCTTCCAGTCAGAGGGGACAACTTTAGAGGGGAAGAGCCCTCTGAAGCTTTTTGGCGCAATTTCTAGCAGGACTAGAGGCACTTTTTGAATTATATTAATTTAGAACTTAAAAAAAACAGCAATTCAATCTTGGAAGTATTTTATAGAAGGAAAAGAGCGAAAGGAAGTGCAAAGCCCTACCAGTATGGGGATATTCTATGGTCGTTGTCTGGGATAACGGCGGAAGAGAACTAGAATTTGTTAGGCAGTCGACAAAGTATCTTGAAAAGACATCCTATTGATGATGATGAGGATGGTAAATTTATTTCCCATTGGCAAGACAACAAATTTGTCTTAGATGAAGTATGGGATTTGAAGAAAAAAGGAAAGAAATAAACAAAACAAAAAAGCAGGAACAAACAATAAATCCACATTAGCTAAATACATAAAGCGCAAAAAGCACAAAAACTAGATTACACCATAGTAGGGTATAAACTATGATCCATTAACTATTTATATATCAAATGTAGAGATCTCCAGTTTTGGCCGGATTCCGGGAGAACTAGTTTTCCGGCGTCAAAATAAATTTCAGATTTGGATTCAGTATCTCTCCTTACCTCTATGTCGACTCTGTAATAAGCTTCAGGAACAACTTTTATCTTTCGCCGACTTACCCTTTTTGTCCGGATTCCAGGCGACCTACTTGTCGGGTAAGAAACTGAAGGTGAAAAATGGATTCAGCATGTTTTCTTACCGCTATATCGACCCTATATGAAATATCGGCCCTGTTTGAAAAAAAAAGAATTATTTCGTTGATATTTCGTATTTTTGAATGTTTATCTGTAAATCTGTTGTTCTATTTTGAGTGTTACGGATGATGTGCACTAGGATTAGAAAATTTTTAATGTACGTGTTGCAAATGCTTTAACCTTTAACCTTTTTCTTGTCTCGTCATTTTGGCGGAATAAAAGCATTTCATTCATTCAATCAGCGTCAAGAACAACTTTTACCTTCCTCGAAATTTCGGGCGAACTAATTGTCCGACGTCAAAATAAATTTGAGATTTGGATTCAGCATGTCTACTTACCCTTATGTCGACCCTCTAATTAGCTTCAGAAACAATTTACATCTTCCCCCAAAGTACCAGTTTTCGCCGGATTCCGGATGAACTACTTGTCCAGTAAGAAAATGATGCTGAAAAACGGATTCAGCATGCCTCTTTACCCCTATATTGACCTTCTAATCAGTTTCAGGAACAACTTTTAGCGTCTTCCGAATTTCCGCTTTCTGCCAGATTCCAAGCGAACTAATTGTCCGGCGTCAAAAAAAGTTCTGATTTGGATTCAGCATGTCTCCTTACCCCTATATCGACCCTCTAATCAGCTTCAGGAACAACTTTTACCGTCCTTAAAATTCATTTCTGGTTTTGGCCGGATTTTGGGCAAACTAATTGTCCGGCGTCAAAATAATGATCAGATTTGGATTCAGCACGTCTGCTTACCCCTATATCGACCCTCTAGTCAGCTTCAGGAACAACTTTTACCTTCCTCCAAATTCCCGGTTTTGGTCGGGTTCCGGGCGAACTAATTGTCCGGCGTCACAATAAATTTCAGATTTGGATTCAGCATGGATTCTAACCACAACTAAATCGACTATCTCATTGGCATTAACAAAAAAACAATTTCGTCCCTTTATTTGAAACCCCCTCCTTCACCCCTAAACATAGAACTAGGGAACCCGTCTACAAACTTGACCTGTACTTTGACCAGATGATCCTCATACCAAGTTTGAACAAAATATCTCAACCCCTTCGAGAGTAATCGTGCTAACAGACGGTCAAATTTTACGAAGTCATAGGTATCCATCACTTACGAATCCCAAAAGAGTGCAATACAGAACACCCCACCGATTCTCTAGGAACGCTCAATAAGATAAGATAAGTTAGATAAGATAAGATTTATTCCGCTAGAAGCACAGAGGTCATGGGAAAAAAAAGAAAAAAAAAAAAAAAAAATCAAAAACAGAACCAATGGTTGTTAACCAATGGTTGCACATATGGGTACTTCGATATGTGCTAGGATGATGAAACCATTGAAAACAGTCGGAAACAATTGAAAACGACTGTTTTGAATGGATACGAAAAAAAACAATCGTAAAATTACGATCGGAAACATTTTTTTTACAGTTGTTAATAACTTTTTCAATTGTTAAAAACCATTTAAAAATTTGAACATTCGTTCCAGTTGTTTACTACTTAATTTTTTCCATAAGAGAGATGATGGTAGCTCTCACTACCCGACCTCTAATGGTCTTTTCAAGGCAATGTTGAAACGAGATCGAGCAAAAATTGCTGTAGGGATGCCGAATACTCGGCTTATCAATGCCCAACTAACCCCTACGAAAAGTTAGCATCACCTTCAAAACTCAACTGCCAATTATTATACTAGGCTGACTACTAATAGCTGCTTTCATATCAAGTACTCGATCTAATAATTACCAACCCTTCTTCAATAGGTCGAGCCAGGGGTCGAGCATTTATAGACGTCACCGCTCTGAATACTTGACATCCTGGAACTAATGTTAGGTCGAGAAGGAAAAGCCACAGGAACGTCAAATAGCCAACCCATCTGTTCTCTTTTTCAGATCGTACATTACTAGCTGCCACTACTGTGAGCGTTCAACCTACTTCGTCGTTTATGTGGTTGAGTACTATTAGTCGCTGGTGGGTCTTACAGCTTGACGGATTTCACGTGCTATAATTCGAGGACAGACAGCTTGCATGTTAGAACGTAGTCAACCTATCCTCTGATTAACCTTGTTGCGGCGCAAAATTACGACAGAAGTCGTTCGACAAATAACTCAAGACTTTGCTTTTTGTCGCAGAGTCGGATGCATTTAAAATGGATTTGACGAAGACTGGAACACTGGAACATACGAGCAGTCGTCCAGTCATAGGATGTGAAAGGGTATGCGCTTACCGGTTGTCCTGGAGGACCAATCAAGCCGTTGATACCTCTGAGACCGGTTGGACCAGGGGGACCCTCTCTGCCTACTTTACCTTGTGGACCAACTGGACCCTAGGGGAATGAAAAAAGCGTCACAACTGCTGCCAGATAAAAATACAAATGCACGAAAGTAGGTTACGTTAAAATGCATTAAATATTAATACAAGTGGGCATGACTGAGAGCTGGGTGGCTGCTGATCCTCAAAAGACATTTGCAGATCCGTGCACTGGCTGTTGGAGTGCCCTTCCGTCTGAAGTTCTTGTGAAGGATTCTGTCAATGCTTCCAAGATTTCCCTGGACAACCTGTAGGTCGAAAATCTACTGAGTACTGACACTGATTACTTTATTCTAAAATGCACTTTCACAGCATTAGATTGCAAAACTTCCTGTTTTGTAGGGTACAAAAGCATCATTTTGCAACAATCTACAACAAGTATCGTTCTGGACAAATTTTGAGTGTGTTTTACACCATTAACAACAGTAAATCTCGGTTACTATTTTCGTTCCAACCTTAAAACACTGATTGTTCCAACCGCTTAAGAAATAGTTTCTATTTGCTTGCTATTTTTGCCCTGCCACCAGGAAGCCGGAACCCGTGACGTCATTCGTCGTAACTGCGGTAAGCAGAGTGGGACACGCCCTTTGTAGAGGTAAATGGCCTATTTTTGTTTCACTGTATTATTATATTACTATTATTCACAAACCCGAATTTGACGAAGAATCACTCCTGTCAAAGGAAACACAGTTTACAATTTAAAATATGTAACAAAGGCGGTTACCCGGACTCCTGGATACACCATAGTCTGTACCATTGATTATCCACTGGATATTCCAAGTCCCGGTATTTCTAACTTCACTAATTTCGGTTCAGGACAAAATGAAGAGAATTTTATTCAGCATATATTTTAGATAGATAGATAGATAGATAAGTGTATTTCAAAAGCCCATGGGCCATATACACAAAAAAAACAACAAAATATAACTTAAACAATCAGACTCCTTCTTAACTCTAAACATTTATCTATATACACGCCTACTCTTGTAATTACGGTAGGGTTGATATTAGTAAAAATTTCAGGAAGTGACAAATTTATACCTTCTAGATACATTTTTCTTAACTCAGAAAGCTTCGGGCATGTGCGGAGAAAATGGTCCAAATTTTCTTACTCCTCCTCACAAAGTGGACAAGCATACCTCCCCTCAGGAGCCACACTACCTCTCTCAAAAACCTTCTGCCTGCTCTGAATTGGAAGGCAGTATGCCCTTAATTGGATCCAACGCCTTAAAACTTCCCGGGGTCGATTAAACTTAAACTATACTTCCTCTCCAAAACAAACTTTAACCACTTGATAATAACTTAATGTTATAGAACTATTATAACAATACTCTGCCAACATTGGATTTCCTGTCCCTCTATAACCACTCTAATCTGACGTTCTAAATCTTTTGGCAGATCAACACACCCAACACCTTCATTCCATACATATGGCATTCCTGCTAATCCTGCTTGCTCCAGTATTAGTTTTATCTGGAATGGCCAAGAACGTTTCAAACCAGTCTTCAACATCTCATCATAAGCCAACCTAGCTAGTCTATCCTTACTCATTTTTATAATCTTTAGCCATAATCTAAGCATCAGGATAGACCTACGTAACTTTAAAGAAAATAAACCTATATCGCCCTTCAAAATTTGAGAATGGGTTGTCGGATGTAACCCATATACTCTTTTATAATACTGAAGTTGGAGCGACTCTAGTTGTTTTGCCACCTCTCCGCCCCATATCTCTGCTCCATACTCTAAAATTTGTAAAACTTTTGTATTAAATATTCTTTTATGCACTTTCAGGTTTTTTATACTCATAATTGTCTGATTTCGAAAAATCGCTGACATGGCTGCTTTACCTCTATTAATCACTTCATCAGTATGGGGTTTAAAACTTCCGTTGTCACTGAATACGGATCCGAGATATCTTTTTCTCTTAGCGACCGTCAGTTCTTCATTATTGAAAATGAATTTACAATTTTCTAAACCGTTAGTTTTTCTTTTTTTGAAAATAATTACTTTACTCTTCTTAACGTTCAACTTTAATTTGTTCATCGCCAAATACTCCCCTATCAAATTCAAAAGCGTCTGCAAATCTTCAGGCGTTTTGGCAAACGCTGCAAGGTCGTCCGCAAACAGCAGCACTGAAAACTTTCTACTTCCGAGACTTACCATTGGAGCTCATCTTTTCTCTAGAAAATCCACAATATCATTTATAAAAATATTAAATAGTCTTGGGGATAAAGTGCTACCCTGTTTTACACCTCGCATAATAGTAAATTGCCTGGATATACTACGACCAACTTGAACTATACCTTTTATGCAAACATACATACTAACTATTAAACTTACAAATGATTTAGGTAGACCAATTCTAACTAGAGCATCTTTCAATAATTCTCTATCTAAACTATCGAATGCCTTATGGAGGTCTAAAAATCCCACATAAAGACTATTTGTAACGGATGGTAGTCGTTCGAATCGTCTATTCCTTATAACTAGCTCCGTTCGGGTTCGTTGTTAATACACCGTCTTTATTTACAGAACACAGAACAACCCTCTTAACTGATCGCTGACTAATTGCTAACTAAAAACCAAATCATCCTTTCAACCAAATTCCACAGCATTTCATTCAGCGAGAACCCCTTTCAGCACACCGTAAGACATTCACAGACACAGGACTATCATTCTCGGGGGTGAAACAGGTGACCACAAATATTGTAAGCCCTCCGACGAGTAGTATTTTTGTTGTCACTCTTCGGCCTCTGTGAATATAGGCATCTGCCTGAGTGGCGTGGGCGGCTTTCACGAAAGCTTCTCTGTATGAGGTTGGTATCAACAACTGAAAATGTTTCGATCGATCTGTGACCCGTCGAGTAACCCGGTCAAAGAGCTTAATTATCTAGGGAAGAGGCCTCACTCCGAGGTTTTTCCCATAAGAAGCATTGCCACACGAAAGAAGCCATCTAGCGATCGTCGGATTCGCCGGTTGTTCCTACGCGACGAAATAGTTCTAGCCGATCAAAGAAAATACTTACTGCAGAAGCTTACATTTTAGGTTTTTCACTATACTGGACTTCACTTAAGGATCAGGTATTGTATGCTTTTGGTTTTCTGAATAAAGTATTTGAAATTATGAGACTGATGAAATGAAGAGATCTTTAGACGAAAAACGGCTTCTCCGTAAGCATTGCAAAGCGCGCCATCTAGTGTCAAGTTTCAGAGACAAAAAGTCATTTTTAGCCGGTCCGACGATCGCTAGATCACTTATTGAAACGGGAAATGAGTCGAGTGAAGACTCTTCGTAAGGTAAATACGCTCTTTGAACCCGGTAGAGAGCGTTCTCCCTCATTACGTACTGGGCCCCTTTGTCATCCGCCGCCTCAATATGAACCAAGTCATAAATTTTTTGGAATTCGGGCTCGGTTCGTTGTTTGTACGAGAATTCTATTGAAACCTTGCCTTTCCTCTGCCTTGACTCCACGATTGTCCTCAGGTTTCTTGGTAGATTTTGAATGCTCATCTGGAATGAAAGTTGAGTTTCTATTTACAATATATACAAAAATCTCCCCCGTTAGTGCAATCGGGAGAGTGCATCAGCGTTTGCGTTGTCTACGCCCTTCTTAGCTTTGATCCTGAACGTGTACTCTTGCAGAGTTAATGACCATCGTGCCAGACGCGGGTTTTGATTTCTGGCAACGTTTAGCCACTGGAGCGGACAGTGATCTGTTTCCACCGTGAATTTGCGGCCTGCCAGATAATAGTGAAATTGCTTGATGCCCCATTTAACCGCAAGAGCTTCCTTCTCGATGGTTGAGAATCGTTGTTCTGCTTCAGTAAGCTTCCTGCTCTTGAAGGCGATAGGATGTTCCTCCTCCCCTTTTTCTGCGAAAGCACGGCTCCGATTCCAATGTTAGATGCGTCTACCTGAAGAACAAAGTCCTTTGTGAAGTCGGGGTTCGTCAGTACTGGTGACGATACCAGCGCCGACTTGAGGGATTGAAAAGCCATTTCACAGTTTGAGGTCCACTTTATTTTGATGGGCTGGTCCTTTCTGGTCAGTTCCGTAAGCAATGCAGCGATTTCTGCAAACTTGGGGATGAAGCGGTGGTAGTAGCTTGCCATTCCCAAGAAGCTCCTGACGTCTTTCTTGTTTTTGGGAGTTGGGAAATTTCTGACCGAATCTACTTTCTCCTCCATTGCTCGGACTTCCCCGTTTCCTATTCTACGTCCTAGGAATGTTATTTCTGTTTTGGCGATCTCGCATTTGCGTGGATGGACTGTCAACCCAGCTTCCGAAATCCTGCGCAGGACCTCCTGTACATGATCCAGATGTTCTTCCAGTGAACCGTTGCTGAAGATCACAATGTCGTCCAAATACGCACGTGCGAATTTGTTGCAATCTTGTAACAATGAGTCGATTAACCTCTGAAATGTAGCTGGTGCGCCATGTAGGCCGAAAGGCATTACGATGAATTCGTAGAGTCCTGAACCAACTAAGAAAGCTGTTTTCTCGCAGCTTCCTTCGTCTAGTAGGATTTGCCAGTAGCCCTTAGAAAGGTCGAATTTTGAGATGTACTTGGCCGTTCCTATTCCTTCTAACATGTCGTCTATGCGAGGTAGTGGATATGAATCAAACTTGGATACTTCGTTGAGTTTTCGGAAGTCGAGACAGAACCGAAAAGAAGAGTCCGGCTTAGGTACCATGATCACCGGCGATACCCATGGGCTTTTGGAACGTCGGATGATACCTTTCTCCAGCATCCGTTCTACTTCCTTTTCAACCGCCGCTTGTCGCGACTGGGGCGTTCTGTATGGCCGTTGCATGATTGGTTGGGTGTATCCTGTGTTTATCACGTCTTTGACCTTGGATGTCCTTCCTGGGATTTCCGAAAAAACTGCTCGGTATTTTGCCAGTTTGCGTAGGGCCAATCTTTTTTGGTCATGATTGAGGTGTGCTAGCAGCTTTTCGATTGTGTTGTCCGGTTCGCTGTCGTTCAGTGACGGGTAAGAATATGCGTCATTTTCTTCTGCGAATAGTGCTAACTCCGGAGAGCGTCTCACAAACTTGCGTAGCAAATTGAAATGCACGATCTTCGTTTTCTTTCTCCCGTCTGTGAATTCGATCTCGTAATCTACCTGACCGACCTTCCTTATCACCCTGTGTGGCCCGCTCCATAGAGTTTCCAGCTTGTGGCTACCCGAAGGAAGTAGAACTAAGACATCGTCGCCATCCTCGAGTGAGCGTTTTTTTGTGTTGCGGTCATAGTAGTGTTTCTGTTTGACATTCTTTGTTTAGGATCGAAGGAAGTTGATACTCCTGTTACGTCAGCGAAGAGCCGGTGATAACATACGTGAGAAATCTGAGGACTTGAAGCAATGGGCCACTTTATTAGAAAAAAAAAAAAGAGAGAGAAAGAGCGTAACGGAAGAATAGGTTTCCCTAGGTTGCTCCCCAATTTTAGCAGGCTATCTGACCTACGGGAAGATGTTGGATAGAGTACTATCCGACAGCGAACCCGAGGGCGGAGAGCCGACATTCTTTGTTTAGGAACGAAGGAAGTTGGTATTATGTCTGGAATACTTTGACCTTTGGCTCAAAACTGTCTCCGTGGGTTTATGTTAAAACCGGAATGGTCCCGGTCTTCATATACAGACAAGCAGGAGGTTTTGCGTGGAAGTATTACGACGACGCCCTTTACTATTTACCGCTTCTGCTGCCTCCCCTAGATTCGTAGCTGCCAACTCGAAAATGTGTTTCAGCCGTTCTCTTATCCTAAGTATTTCATGAACGGGCGTGGTGTTGAAGTCTTCAGTTTACTTGTTCTCCCACTGTTCCCGAACGATGTCAAGTGGGCCCCTAGGTCGTTGTCCGTAGATCATTTCGAAGGGGCTGAATCCTGTCGAGGACTGGGGGGTTTCTCTATAAGCAAAGAGAATATACGGCACGAGCCTATCCCAGTCTCTAGGATTGTCCGTGATGAATTTCTTGAGTAGAGAAACAATCGTTCCGTTTAATCTTTCTACCAACCCGTCAGTCTGTGGGTGGTAGGGAGTTGTCTTGATTCCTTTTATTCTCACCAGATCGTAGAGTTCCTTGAGACCTCTGGAAAGAAAGTTCGCTCCCTGGTCGGTAAGAACTTCTTCTGGAACACCAAGCCTTCAGAAATGTTGTGCTGAAAAACACGTTGCTTCTTGTGCTGAAAATCACGTTGCTTATTGTGCTGAAAAACACGTTGCTTCTTGTGCTGAAAAACACGTTGCTTATTGTGCTGAAAAACACGTTGCTTTTTTGTGCTGAAAAACACGTTGCTTCTTGTGCTGAAAAACACGTAGCTATTTGTGCTGAAAAACACGTTGCTTATTGTGCTGAAAAACACGTTGCTTCTTGTGCTGAAAAACACGTTGCTTATTGTGCTGAAAAACACGTTGCTTTTTGTGCTGAAAAACACGTTGCTTATTGTGCTGAAAAACACGTTGCTTTTTATACAAATGCAGTTACAACTTTGCACTTGATTCTCAAAACAACTGTTTTTGCGGAAACTAGAAGAAGTTTCCAACCCCTCAAAACCACACAATACTTTTTGGGATCCCAAAACGTTAGTGACGGATACCTATGACATCGCAAAAGTTGTCCGTCCGTCCGTCCGTCCGTCCGTCCGTCCGTCTGTCCGTCTGTACGCACGATAACTCTCGAAGGGATTGAGATATTTTGATGAAACTTGGTGGGAGAATCCTTTGGGTCAAAGTACAAGTCAAGTTCGAAGATGGGCTCTGTAGCTCTATATTTGAGGGTGGAGGAGGGGTTTCAAATTAAGGGGCAAACAAAATATTTTGAAACAGCTAATGTGATAGTCGGTTATGGGGTAAGAAGACATGCTGAACACGATGGTGAAAACCATTTTCTCGCCGGACAAGTAGTTCGCCCGGAATCTGGCCAAAACCGGAAAGTTTGTTAAAACTAAAAGTTTTATTTGAATTTGATTAAATGTTCGATTTAGGGGTAAGAAGACATGCTGAACACGATGGTGAATCCATTTTCTTGCCGGACAAGTAGTTCACCCGGAATCCGGCCAAAACCGGACACAAAATGTGTCGACCAATTTTCGGCTACCCCTTTTCTCCAAAATAGTATATAAGCTCTGCATAGTAGTATAGCTCTGCGCAGAGCGCGTGTTCAATGAACCTAAGAGCTAGTTGTTTTCGAAGGTCGAAGGGGTTGGTATGTGGGGTTGCTAAAAGAGAAGGTGGTTGTGGGCTATATAACAGTTGGAAAGTTTAGAAGGATTGACTACTTCAGTAGAAGGGTGAACACTGAAACCAAAAATAGACCGATCCCAATTGTGAGACAAGTAGGGGATTTCTAATGGTTTCATGGTCTAATCATAGGCTGTTAGACCATAATCATCTTCGGCAATGAGGGGTTAGCAGTTTTGTCTACTTGGTGTACCTACAATTTGTTTCCTGTGCTTTATATGGTACGAACAAATTGGTAGCACGTCTATCACGAGGACATGGACTCGTAAGTAAGAATCGGTTGCTAGAATCTTTGGTGATCTGTTTTTAAATAAGTTTTGATCTATCAGCATCATATATTAGATTTTTGGGATCCCATCGACACCTTTGGTCTTGTTATTTTACCGAGAAAACACACGGCAGGTATTAGTCTCTATATTTAGAATAAGCCCGTTTCAACTCACAGACCTAAATTCCAAAAAACAATTGGCAGGTTCGCCACCGTAAATTCTGGTGGAAACTAGCAGAAGTTTCCGACCCCTCAAACCACCGAAATAGTGATTTGTTTTTCCGATAAAATACGCGGCAGGTTTCAGTCTCTTTTCAAGAAGATACTCGGAAGGTATCTGTCTTTCTAGTGGGAACGTCCGAGAGACATTCGGCACACTCGAATTAGCAATTACCGCGAAGACGCGCTAGCATTTTGGTCACTTAAACATTCAGGATCCAAACTAAACAACTCAATTCCACAAACCTTCCTTGGCTTCCATTGATATCCTGGTTCCCTTATCCTTGCTCAAGCGTCACAGTTCATGAACAAATATCCAACCGCAAACAATCCAGCTTCACAATCACTGGCTGTGATCGTCACTAAGTGGAATTTTCACTTCCACAATTGTCGATGGAAAAATTCACGGAACCGGTGGGGAATTCTCACGATGGAAATTATTCACAAAACATTGAAAACTCGAGGAACCGATGGGGAATTTCAACCAGTTGACGCGAAAAAAAAATGCACGGTGCCAACGGGACGAAAAAAATCAACCGGATGCTGGAACTATGTGACTTCCCGGAATTATCCACATAAATAACGGAGAACTTCAATTAACTGATACAAACGATCAGCTTTATGAACAAAAAATATTCTCCGAAACAAGCGAAGACTTGACTGCCCGACGGGAAATAAATTCAAGGAAAAAGTCCACAAATTAACAGTACCTTGACGGCAGGTGAATGACCCTGCTTTAACCAAAATAATGTTCTTCCGATTCCCAGCCGAAAATCCCAAAAAAGTCTGCTCCTGAACTATCCTCGTTAATCCAATCCTGAGTTCCTGTTCACACACGTTGGCCATCACACTATTCTTCCCCTTTCCATATTTATCTACTAACGCCTTTAAAGGAACAGTAAACTTGACTACGCAACTTTCGGCCATCGAATCGCCCGGGGGGCTTGGATACATATACAGGGTCTTATTGTCAACAGAACCCCCCTTCTTTGTCATCTCGAACCGTCTCAAACCCCCTCCTTAGTGTTCCCAAAGCTAGCTGGCAGGCCCTTGCCCCTTATGCACTGTAATTATGCACTCATGTACTGTAAAAGTTCTCCTTTTTACATGTAGACCACAGAGTAACGACCGCCCCGACAAGGCGGCCGGGGTTCGATTCCTAGTCACGGCACATAAACCTTTTGCTTTTGCGAACCTTTTGCTCAAAGTCGAATTCTCGGAAAATGCCTGGAAACTGCAATGGTCGTAACGAGAATGTTTCTTACTCTCAATATCGACTCAGGGTACATTCTTGATATGTTAACTAGCTTCCCGAGTCAAGTTTGAGTCAAGTTTTCTGTTCCTTTAAGACAAATACCCTATCTAACGTTCCGTACCCGGCCCTAAAACTCCCTTGCTCCTCCTGTATTATACTACTTTTATTTAACCATTTCGCTAACCTAACATCTAATATTTTCTCCATGAGCTTGCTTAGAGCAGGTACTAGCTCTATCAAACGATAATTCTCATGCACCTTGGGATCTCTCTTTTTAAAAAGCGGTAGAAACATGGATTTTTTTTCATCGATCCGGCCATTCCCCAACCTTTAACACCTTATTACACAACAATACTATTATCGGCATAAAAACCGACGAAAAAATCTTAAAAATCAATACTGGGATCCCATCAATACCGGCGGCTGACCCCCCTTTTAACTTTTTTAATACTATTTCCACCTCCTCCTTACTAACTTGAGCAACTAAATCATAATCATTTTCCTTCATTGGATAAACAGCCTCTTCCGGACATACCGTCATGTCTTGCATTTCTGAACATTGACCTTCCAGCTCTTCTAGATAATCAGGCCATGAATCAACTTCTGGAGCCGCGAAAATATTTACTTTTAATTAATTTTATTTATAACCCGTCTAGGTAAAGACGGAGTATAGTAAAAGATAAAAAAGAGAGAAACACAACAACAACAACCAAAGTAATTAACATTCACTAAACCGGAACATCATGGAGCTCCATGGGTGGTGACAGTTTTCCTTCATCCTCTTGATGGATCTCAGGACAGCCGCAGACGGATCCGCTATGTAGAACTTTTCAATGAGATGGCTGTTCCTTGTCCAGGGGGGAAGGCGTAGCAAATATTTGGAAAACCGAAAGAAAATGGAACGAATTTGACGAAGATTTTCGTTGCTGAAGACGGTCCAGAAAGGGGAAAGATACAAAACGTGTGGAAGAGCAGTGGCATTGTAGGAGTAGGCAAGAATCTTTCGGTTAAATCGCAACTTCCCGGAAACGATACGGGCATAAGCTCCACTGATGCGCTTCAGCAAATGGGTTATCAGTAATTTGCCAGTGCTTTTAATTGAATCTCCGATAGGCAGTCTTAAGTACGTCAGACTGGATTTGCTCTGGACTTGGCATCCTAGAAGGTCGATGATCGTTGGCCCACTCGAATGATTGTTAAACATTAAGAATTCCGTTTTTCCCTTGTTGAATTTAAGTCCAATGTCAGCATATTCCGAAACTAGTGATTGGAAAGCACTTTCGATACCATTTGTAACACGACTAAGGTTCAGAATGAAAGGTTCAGAAAATTTTTCCATTTCTGTCTTCTCTTTTTACATCACCCCAAAACTTCTTATATTCTTTCTTCCGAAAACAGTCAATAAAAATCATTTTCTTCTTATTCTCAAACATATATTTTTTCCTTTTATCAGTCTTTTATACTCTCTTCTCTGCTCTTTATATTCTACTAATCTCAGACTTTGTTCTTCAACAGTCGCACACTGTTTTAAACGAGTAAGTAACTGCCTCAGTTTTTCCTTCAATATTTTACATTCCAAATCAAAAAAACTTTCAGCCTTTTTTTCTTTTTTTGTCAAATGACACATATCAGCACAATTACATATTAAATCATTTGATCCAGAAATTATTTCGCACACGTCGTTTTGATCATCAGCAAAAGATTTGCAGTTAGTCGACACGTCCATCGTCATAAACACTTTTTCTAGACCACTTATATCATCATTTGATAGATTACATCTTATTCTAGGCCCTAAGCCTACTTCCCTATCATTTTTATCACTATGACGATATTCACTCACTGTAAAACGATCTTCCTGGTACAATCTTAACTTAATCTCAAGTTTCAACGCCCTATGATCTGATCCAACCAAATCCAAAATTTCAACACCTAGAGATTCCGGGGCAAAATGCGTTCCAATCAGAGCATAATCAACTACACTCGGCGTAGGCCCTGCCAGGCAATTAAACTCACCAACACACTTATCCTTACCGAATCTACCATTCCCAATCATCAGACCATGCTCTCCGCACAATGCCAGGAGCTTTCTCCCCCAAACGTTAATTTTTCTTTTTTCATCCTTGTTACTACGTGCCATTCTACTACTTAGTGGAGCAACATCACCTAAATCCGGCATTAATACATCAGGAACCTCAAGCGCAGTACCAGTATATGCATTGAAATCTCCCATTAGAATACACTCGGCATTACTATACTTTTCTTTAATTGATGTCAGTTCCTCCTCTAATATACCCCAAGTATCTTCCCGATTATACGAACCACGGCCAAAATCAACTGCTTACAACATTTAAAACAAATACTCAGCCAAATTAAATTTTCCGATCTACTCTTGATTCTCACGTAACCATCAATAACAGACATTTTTATCATAACCAGAATACCACCGTAATATCTATTGTTTCTCGCTATTTTTCGAACAACTTGTTCAACCTGGTAACCGGGAAAAACAGACATGGGCGACGAATCATTCCATGTTTCAATAAGCGCTATTACGTCGAATGAGCATAACTCCTGATACAAAAAAGGTAATTTTTCACGCAGACCTTGCACATTCCACGAAACAAGACTCAGTCTATGGCCCTCGTCTACCTAAGTAGCTACGTTATCGGACGTCGCGTCACTTTGCACATCCATGGCGAGCGGTTCATCACTTGCACCTTGATCAGAGAAACATGGACTGAATGCAAAACGATAATAATCGCGACACTGGTTATTAGGCTGTCTAAGAGCAACTCGTGGACGAGAAACCACGGGAAGACCCAACCTGGGGTCGTTGTGCAAGACCGCGTCCTCGCATACTGCTCCCTCTAGGTGCAACATTGCGAACTCCTGGCCGATTTATATCATTAGGGCTGACAACAGCACTTGACGGTCTTTTCGTAGACATAGCGACCTCGGAATAGGTTGTATTAGGCACAACTGTTTCCGCGTGACTGTCACTTGGGTCACTCCTCCTCCCTTTGAGCAGCCGTGAAATCGGGAGCCACAGAAATACCAAATCCCTTTAAAAAGGAACTGTTCTTCAGAATATAGTCCCTGGTGTCGACCGAATTTAACTTCAGAACCACCGGTCCTGCTCGCATACGAAAAATGTCACGGATATCGTATCGCTGTAACTGGAGATGCAGAATCGCACGATTTAGGATACCCATTATTTCCTGCTTTAGTGTATATTCTCCAGGGTGTTGGGGGGTGTGGTTGTACACAATCAAATTTGTTCTTCTCTGCTCGGCTTCAAGTTGATTGGCTCGATCCATAACAGCAATTAAGTTGGACTTAAGTGCTGCCAATTCCGTCTTTACTTCCTCATTCGCCTTAACATTAGTAGAAAGCTGGGTACTAATGTCCGCTAGTTGCGCTTCCATGGCAGCAATGCTACCCGATAATCTAGAAAGAGCATCTACTTTCCCAGTAAGTGTAGGGATCATATCCAACTTAGAGTTAATTTCTTCCAAGAACTTGGCACTGCGCGTATTCTCAGACTCGCCTGTTTGATCCGTCATGTTGTGATATGCTAAATCAAGTCCTTATCCAAACGCTCGTGTAAGTCCTGAATTTTCGCCAAGCAAACTTCGCTCACGTAATGTATTTCACAATCCTGTCTCCGGGCGTGCGCACCCTTTGAGAGCTGAATGAATACTGAGATGTGAGACCCGAGTAAGCTCGGTGGTTGAGAAATTTAAAAGTTAAGTTAGTATATACATTCATGACATTTTTGTTGAGTAAGCATCTATATTTTTTATAAACTGTTGAAGCAGGTGGAACTTAGAAGTAGAGGTACAAAAATATACGAGTTTACAAAGGGTAATATTGTAATTCAGAAATTCAGTGTGGATCATTCAGTGTGGACCACACCAAGGATATATTATAGACACCACCTATACGATGATTTCTTACGGGCATTAAAATGACCATTGACCATTTTCCACTTGGTGTGACACAAGCTCGATCTGAATACGAAGAAAATAAGAAAATAAACGGATGCAAGATAAATGAATAAACATAATATTTTATTCTGTTTTGACCTAATTTAGATTTGCCCTTCTCTCAGTTGATTCTACTTTTATTTATTTTCCCTCGATTCTACTAGGTTAACTTCAGACATCGAGGTTGATATCGGAAAATAACTTTTCTAAAACAGATATGTAACGCATATCTTATGTCTCACAAGTATCAGCCTCCACAGAGGATGATACGAAGCCGTATCAGCCTCCGCGGAAGTCCATCGAGCACTTTTCCTCAAATACTGAATTTATCCAGCAATTTTCCTCAAATATTGAAAAGAATAAAAAAAAATAAAAAAAATACTTTCAGTAAAAAACGTAAAAAATAATTAAAAATTGTATAAGAAATAAAATTAAAAAATAAAATAAAATTTGAAAAATTACAGAACATCTTACTCTCTTAGACAACCAGCCTTTGCCCTAGGTCATACCTTGTTACAATCAGATTTCCAATGAAAATACAGCTTGTCAACTAAAACAACATCCTAATATCCCTTCTTTTGCAAAAGCTAGTTATTCAGCATTGAAAAAATAACAGAACATCTTACTCTCTTAGACAACCAACCTATATTCCCTAGGTCATACCTTGTCACAATCATATTTCCACTGAAAAAACAGATTGTCAACTGAAACAATAAACAATAAGTCCTACCCATGAAAAATATTCTGTTCGAAAAAGTTATAATAGTTAACATACCTCCATCTCGGTTCATATCAGAATAACAACCTCGACGGCCATTTAAAAATATCAACCTCGCCTTCGGCTCGGATAGGTTATTTTCAATGGCCGTCTCGTGTTCTATTTTCCGATATCAACCTCGATGTCTAAAGCTAACTCTTAATAACAACGCGACGGCCACTGAAAATAACCTGTCCGAGCCGAAGGCAAGGCAGGTTATGCAAAATATCAGCCGAGCGCAGCGAGGTTGATATTTTTAAATGGCCGTCGAGCTTGTTATTCTGATGTCACCTGAGATGGAGGTACCTTGACTATTATAACTTTTTCGAACATATATTTTGCCTTCTTTGGTATTACTTATTTTGCTACTTTTCTAGGGAATTTTTGTTTAGTGAAATGGCAACCCTAGCCTACTGTAGAAAGTGAAAATGACTTATGTTGTGACCCGGGCATTTAACAACACAATCCTTATTCAACACCATCTTTTTCATTTGCAACGAAATAGATGCCATCTAGGGGCGGATTCTGAGGTAGATAGAATTAATCAAGCTCAAATCGGTGTTGCCACTGGTTGCAGAAATCTGCAATTTGTCATACATTTTCGTTTCTTCGACAAAGCGAGCAAGAACTCAGCGACCGGTTCCTTACCAGTAAATACAAACATGAAGTATAAGAGTTGAGGCGTATAAATATGAAGATGGTAAAGCGAGATTTCTTGTTAATAGTTTGTGAAAAGGACCTAGTTTCGTAGGCGCAAAAATGTCATTGTATTTTTTTCCGGCCAAAAGTCACATGTTCCATGGGGAAAAGTGGCAACAGTGGAGTTTTTATTAATGGACTGTTTGATCAGAGCAAATTCAAGAAAGAAGACTGCTGTAATTGTTCAATAGCTGCCTTTGGGAGAGAAGAGGAAAACAAGTTGGGAAGTAATGTTGTTTCAGTTGATAAGTTGCATTTCCAGTGGGAATGTGACTGTAACAAGGTGTGTCCCAGGTTGGTTGGCTAGGAAAGCAAATCATCATTTTCTTTCAGTTTTTGAACTTTTTTTCCTAAGATGTTTTCCAACATTTTTCTTACTGTATTATTTTTAGTGTTTTTTGTTTTTGTTTCTGAAAGTTATGATTTCTTTATATTTTGAATATTAGAATCTATTTTTCAGTAATTAAGGGAAATGCTTGATGAAATTCTGCGGAGGCTGATACGGCTTCGATCATCCTCGCTGGAGGCTGATACGATATCGTAAAAACCTCCCCACAACTTATTGTCATAATACGACAATCGAGGAGCGTAATCGCAGAGATGGGCATGGACATACGGAAGCTAAAGCACTATTTTTACTTTATAGTTCAGAAAACCAGGACAGCGACTGTGACGGAGTCATCACCGCCTCGCAGCCGCAGACCCCTTGCCATTCAACAGATCGCTGAGCTGATTGCGTATTCTGTTTCATTTCATGTATTCGATTTTTGTATTAGTCGTCAACTGGGAGTCGGAGAATAAACATCATTTCGTTTACTGTATACCGTAGAACCATTAGATTCGGCTAGGCTATCACATCTGGTGGAACAGCGGTAGGATTAGAGCACGGTCAAAGTGAACATGTTCTATCAAGAAATCCTCCAAGAAGATTCATCGAGTTTCTACGGTAATAAGCCAATAATTCGAAAATAATAACCTGCCCGTCTCGTTAAGATTTTTTTTTGAGTTCGAATTATGTAAGCATTGGCTAGTAATTATTGACGTAAATTAATTTAATTAAAGCCGATCGAGGCTGATTAAAGTTAAAAGAATTTGGGAAAAAAGTTGTTTGGGTAAATTAATCTTTGTAAAAGATTTCTGTATCGTTGGGTATTTCTGAGAAAGGGCATTTACTGCGGAACCCTGGATGCCTGGTCCCGAGACACGTCAAGGACGCTCTCGATCCCCACATCCCCAGCCGTTCGTTAAATTGCCAGACGGAGCTAAATCGATCCCTGCGAGCAGAAAGCCTACAACTACCACCAATAGTTCTCGTTCGGAAGAAAAAGTTTCGACCGAATTCAAACCCAACGTAATACCAAGCAGACGTTCAGAAGGAAAAGTTTCTTCTGGGCCCCAAGTCAACGTCCCCCCAAGTTCAACGTCTAATTCTACGTCAGCTGAATCCCAGTTACGCTTAGAAGGAAAAGTTCCTTTTGAGAATCTCGCGATGGATCCAGCACAGTTTAAGCAACTCTTAGAAGTTTTGGTAACCTCTCAAGATAAGCAAGAACAGCGTTTTGGTCAACTAATGGGTACATTGGTTTCTGATCTCACCCAAGGGCTATCGCGAATTACACCTGCAAATGCCACGGTTTCTGCTCAAAGTACGGCGCAACCGAAGCTGATGAAATTCAACGAATCAGACGATATTGATGCGTTTTTGTCAATGTTCGAAAATACTGCAACGACATGCGGTTGGGCGAGAGATCAATGGGCATCGCATCTTTATCCAGTTTTGAGTGGAAAAGCGCTTGAGGCAATGGCAAGTTTATCGAGCGAAATGGTTACGAATTACGATGAAGTAAAAGCGTGCATACTTGCAAAGTATGGAATTACGAAGGAGTCATATCGAATTAAGTTCCGTGAATTGAGGAAGACCGAAGGAGAGTCGTATTCGGAATACGGGCGGAAATTACGTCATAATCTCTCTAGATGGCTTGGAGTGCATGAGATGCGCGAGCAAATTCGGATTATTCCTGCGGATCCAGCAAACAACGTTCCAGAGTGGAAAGGGGTTCCCCTGAAAACGGTTGAGTCGATCATTGAACTTCTTCTGGTAGAGCAGTTTACAAGCGCCGCCCCCTATGGAATTCAAGTAACTCTGAGGGAAAAGCAACTGGCAACGTTGAAAGAGTCAACAGAAGTAGCTGACGCGTGCGCTCTGGCGAGAAAAACTGCAAGTGCCGGTTTTGGGAACCAGCACAATAAACACAAGGGAGAGGACAAAGGAAAAGTCTCACTAGGAAAGCGGGCTACACAGCAGATGGCAGCAGTGACAAATCCCGCGACGGCCAAAGTGGCTCAAGTCTGAGGGGTAAAGGATCAGAGACTCCTAGCAAAAGAGGATGTTTTCACTGTGGCGACTTAAACCATAGGATTGCAGCATGCCCAAAGATGAAATCGGAGAAAAAAGCAGCTCGCAATGTGGAAATGGCCGAGAGAAGTCGCATACGCTAGCGCTACTATTAGAGGGCTTGTAGACGAAGAAGAGGTCGACATGCTGGTAGATAGCGGTGCTGACATGTCAATGATACATCAAAGCTTACTACCTCAGGTCGATGAAACGCTAACCACAGCGCGTGTCCGTTGCGTTCATGGAGATATTCACCATTATCCAACTAAGGGGACATTTTTGCGTGAATGTCTGTTGAGCTCGACATCCACGCGAAAATGTCACTGGATGATGCCATCCACACGACAACGGGTTGAGACAGAGGTAGATGTCATCTTCCTCTACCCGTTCAACAGGGCTCGAGGAGCATCGTTGAACGGGAGAGACACATTCAGCTGGATGGTGACGTCACACGTCGAGCTTTTCACGCGAAAATGACCATCGAGCTGGATGGCATCAACGCGAAAACACCCATCATGATGATGGGACGTAACATCCAAGGGAGCCATCCACGCGAAAATGTCCCCTAAGGTAGTTGAAGTCGAAGTAACGCGACCTGACGGAGTTAAAGCAAAGGGTGCCTTAACCGTAGCTGTTACAGACAAAGGGCCTAAGAGGTTCCTTATCGGAAGAGACGTTCCTGAATTTGACTGCCTTCAACAGAAGAATGCAAACATTCTGGTCTTAACAAGAGCACAAGCGCTCAAAAAGACTAGTGAAACTTCGAGTTCGACCGAAGCCGAACCAGAAGAAAACGGGAGCCGTTTTCCTCTGCAACTTTCCGAGCGTAGCGAGGCGCAGCAGTCGCATCAAAGATGTCATCAAGTCGAACCAGAAGAAAACGGAAGCCGTTTTCCTCTTCAACTTTCCGAGCGTAGCGAGGCGCAGCAGCCGTATCATGGATGTCGTCAAATCGAACCAGAGGATAACGGAAGCCGTTTTCCTACTGAGCCAGAATTCAACTTCGACGATGATTTCTTCATTCCACCTCCTAAGCCTCAAACCACCTTAATCGACAACGATGCGTCGAATCCACAAGCAGACAGCGTTGCTAGCTCAACTTCAAAAACTGAATTTGAAGCAGAGCAGAAAAAGGATGCAACTCTAGCTAATGCTTGGGAAGCATCCAAGATGGCAGAGCAGACGGGAAAGTCTCGTTACGAAGTCAAAAGAGGACTACTATACCGAGTAGTGCTTGAAAACGCGGCAGAGAAGGAAACATGGCAACTCGTCCGTACCAGAGAGTCAGCGGAACAAGATTTTGAAGCTCGCTCCTACTGAACCTATGGGAGGTCACATGGGACGTCAGCGCACCACCGATCGCCTACTGGAACGATTCTTCTGGCCAAATATCTATAGGGATATAGAGGAATACATCCAACATTGCCACGATTGTCAGATGACAGCGCGCAAACGTCGGTTCGAGAAGGTCCCCCTCAAGCCAATGCCAGTTATTACTACCCCATTCGAAAGAGTCGCTATAGACCTGGTTGGTCCGGTCTACAAGAGCCAGCGTGGATTCAAATGGCTTCTGGTAATAACGGATTACAGCACTAGGTACCCCGAGGCGATACCACTGAGGAGCACAAATTCAGCAAAAATTGCAGAAGAATTGGTGAAGTTTTTCAGCAGAGTGGGCCTGTCTCAGACAACGGAAGTAACCTCATTTCAGAAACAATGAAGAAAGTCTATACTGCTTTGGGCATCAAGAATCTTAGAGCCAGCGTGTACAGGCCAGAGACGAACGGCCTCGTCGAGCGCCTAAATGGTACGATTGTGCAGATGCTGAAGAAATTCGTGAGAGATGAGCCTAAACATTGGGACTTCTATCTCCCTTTCGTTCTGTTCGAATACAGAGAGACCAAGCAATCATATCTAGGATTCTCTCCCTTCGAATTGATTTACGGTCACATGCCGAGAGGTCCAATAGATGTCATCAAGGAAGAATGGGAGGATGATAGCAAACTGAAGTCACAGAGCATAGTGTCACATGTCGTCGAAATGAGAGAAAGATTAGCAAGATACTGTGATCTAGCTAAGGAAAATATGGAGCTATCAGCGAAAAAGAAGAAGGAATGGTACGACAAATACACCAAGGAACGCAGTTTTGATCCTGGCGATGAGGTCCTTGTACTACTTCCTGTGGGGTCATCGAAACTAGAGGTACAGTGGCAAGGCCCTTTTCAGGTGAAAAGCAGAATTGGCACGCACGACTACGAGATAAACTCTCCAGTGAAAGGAAGGAAAACTCGGATTCTACATGTCAACCTCCTGAGGAAATACAAGAGAGCAGAAATACGAGAGATTTCTTTCCTGCAAGGAGAAGTCACTCTGGACAAGGCAGTAGAAGAGATAGCCACATACTACACAGGTCCCCACAAACTCATCGATTTAGAAGTGATTCGGGAATCAGTGGATCTGCGTCTGCCTCCCGAAGAAACCGAAGAGTTAATTCGAGCCCTAAAGGAGGTCTCTCACATATTCACCGAAAAACCTGGTAGAACAGAAGCAGTTCTTCATGAGATCGAAACTGTCAACGACGAACCAGTCAGAGTAAAGCCATACAGGATACCCCAAGCCAAGAGGCAGCTAATGGAAGCCGAAATCGAGAAGATGCTGGAAGATGGGACCATCCGCCCCTCAAATAGCGATTACTCTTCCCCGGTATTCCTCGTCCCCAAGCGCGACGGAAGCCTCCGATTCTGTGTTGACTATCGGACGCTGAACAGTCGATCAAAGAAGAACAGCTATCCATTACCACGAATAGACGACATGTTGGAGTCCCTGGGAAAGGCAAAGTACCTGTCAGTTGGCTTTCCGTCATGGCAAACCGTAACGAGAAGTTAGCCCGATGGGCCCTTCAACTTCAATCGTACGAATTCACAGTACGTAGCAGACCTGGCGCTGAGAACGCGAACGCGAATGCGCTCTCCAGAGTTTGAAGCGCCGTGTCTTTTGTAAATAATGTAAATATGTCAGCGACGACCCACGACAGCTCAAGTGTCCGAGATCCCCAAGAAGAAGATCAATAAAAACCGGAAGTAGGAGGAACTGTGACGGAGTCATCACCGCCTCGCAGCCGCAGACCCCTTGCCATTCAACAGATCGCTGAGCTGATTGCGTATTCCGTTTCATTTCATGTATTCGATTGTTGTATTAGTCGTCAACTGGGAGTCGGAGAATAAACATCATTTCGTTTACTGTATACCGTAGAACCATTAGATTCGGCTAGGCTATCACAACGACGAGAACACAAAACTCGTCAAATGTTCGGTTCACGAAATAAAGTGAAACGTCGAACTATGTATACTAACGAAAAAAGTAGCTCTCTAATCGATAGAAATACTAAATCCCTCGTGATAAGAAAAACGAAAACCGGAACGAGAAAATTCAGTAATAGACCGATACCTGAGCTCAGGTTCTTCAATGTTTCAAAGAGGAAGAAGTAGCAAACACTTTAATGTGGAGCTAGTAACTCATGAACCATGCTAGATTTCAAGTATAAACTTAGTTGGAGTTTGGGTCTAGATGTTTCTTCTAATTGTCCCACCCCCACATCCACCCGGTTCAGAGCTATCGGGGACAGATGAGTTAAGTCAACGGTCCAGAATAGGACGAGGAAAGGCCATGGTCTTTGCACAGAGGAGTTTGCGGACATATGGGAGCTCTTCTGTGATGTTCTTCTGCGAATGTGTTCCATGTTCTTGGTCCGATCGAGGACTCAGCCACGCAGGAGTTGAGAGCACTCGACAAGTTGAGTAAAAAGATGCTACTGGTACTAGATTGTTGAGCATCAACAGATCGAATACCAGTACTCGACCAGTAGAGGAATTGAACCTCCAGCCGCTATTGGTACTAGACTGAGCGATTAATCGTGTTTTAGGAGCTAAATTAGTTGAACATGGAATCGAACGCCAATAGGAAAAATTACGAATAATTTTTACAATCTATCCTCGACCTCAGAAATGAAATAAATGCAGTTGTGGGATTGGGTAACAAGTCCCCAGCAACTAATAAAACTTGATCGTAGTATAAAAGACTAAATAAGTCGAGGATCCGTAGCAGTGGCAGATATTGGTACTCGATCTAGAAAGGAGGATTGATGGCTCGAGTATTTGAGCTGACGGGTGTATATACTCGGCCTACAAAGTATTGAATGGTAGACCGAGTATTTGATGGAACAGAAGTTACTCAACTGTGAGTGATAATGATAAGTCAAGTATAGAAGGTGGTGGTAGCTATTACTACCCCGACCTCTAATGGTCTTTTCGAGGCATTGTTAGAAAGAGGTCGAGAAAAATCGCTGTAAAGATGCCGAATACTGGGCTTATCAATGCCCAACCAACCGCTACTGACAACCAGCATCACCTTCCATCCAGAATCCTGTTATAATTCGTACTATCCTAGTATCGTACTGTCCTGTTATCGCTATTATATACTATCCTGTTATCGCTGGTGGAACGGATTTAAAAAATTATAATTATAGATCTATGTTAACTTAAATAGATTTACAATTAGTTAGAATTAAAACGTAGTCAACCTAACCTCTGCTTCTCCTTGCTGCGGCGCAAAACTCAAAATCATGCAATATACGACAGAAGTCGTGCGACAAATAACCTTTAGTCGCCGAGTCGGATGCGTTAAGGAAGGGATTTGACGAAAACTGGAATACTGGACCATACGAACAGTCGTCCACATAGGATTTGAAAGGGTATGCGCTTACCATTCCTCCTGGAAAACCAATAAAACCGTGGACACCTCTGAGACCGGCCGGGCCAGGGGGACCCTCACTGCCCATTTCACCTCGTTGACCAGCTGGACCCTAGTGGAAAGAAAATATTGTCAGAGCGGCTGCCAGATAAAATTATGAATGCACGAAAGTAAGTTACGTTCAAATGCATTTAATATTATTCCACTAGGGCATGAATGCGAGCTGGGTGGCTGCTGATTCTCGAAAGACATTTGCAGATGGTCCTCCACAGGCTGTTGGAGCGTCCTTCCATTTCAATTTTGTGTGAAGGATTCTGTCAACGCTTTCAAGAAATACCTGGACAAGCAGTAGGTCGAAATAATCGACTGATAATGATACCTTTAGTCTGAGATGCACTTTCAAAGCATTGGTGTGCAGAACTTTCCGTATTGTCGGGTAGAAAAGCATCGTTCCACAACAATCTATATAACAAGCATTGTTCTGGACAAATTTTAAGCGTTTTCCACCCTATTGAATTTGAAGCAGAACTTGGAGTAAGACTTGGTTGCCCCCTGAGTCTACTTTTATTTGAACTATATTTTGACCCTTTGCTGAGATACTTGGAATCAGAGATAAAAGGAATAAAATTAGAGGACGTAACTCTGAAACTGAAAGCTTTCGAAGTTGCCCTCGATAAGCTCCTAAAACTAGAAGGTGATAATGAAGAAGATAAATAAGACCGATCGGCCGCATACATCGTAGCAAATTATAGCTACTACGCGTGGAAAGCGAGGACACAAGAAAAAGCAGAAAGCTATGTTCTGGAAAAGTCATTGGCAGCATGAGGGCTGTTGAAAAAGAAGGTATTGTACGTAAATAGAGCACGAATTGTAAATAAATCTGTATTTTAATATTTTTGTTTTTTTTTACGAATTTTATTGTGTTGTTGTAATTTTTACTGGCAAATTTGTTTTTTCGTTTAAGGATTATAAACAATGCCCAACAACGCAAGGCCCAGTGAATGTATTGAGTTGATTATAAGTGTTATATAGTGATCAGGGTATTTTAAAATATGTTAGTCCAATGTTTTTTTCACTTATCAGTGATGTTTTTTAGTTGAAAGTGTTAAAGATGGGAGCAGCCCCTTGCAGTCGTGGGCGTTTAGTTTTTTTATCCTTTTTTTTTACCCACGAAGATCTGAAAGCTCAGGGCTTACGATCATTAAATGAAAAACATTTTCATTCTATTGGATGAAATCTATCTGGGTATCTTCCATGTAAAAACTGGAAGAGTCATTCTTGACTGGCCATTTGTGTCGTTTAAAAACAAATTTATTGAACAAAAAGTGTGACCATTTTATGGCCAGGTCTTAAGTGTCTAGCCTGATTATTATGAGCGCAAGTGCCATATACCGATCACTTTTCCGTCGGTCGGTCGGTCAGTAGGCTGATTGCGAGTTAGGGTACTTCCATATGTGCTACGATGATGAAACTTGGCAGGCGTATCAGGGACCCGACCAAACTAACCTGGCACTTTATACAAGGGACTTTTACCGTGACTAAAGAACCAAAAGCAACTTTTTTTTTGAATTTAGTGTAGAAGTCTAGGACTCCAATGTCGGAGCCACGTAGACAAACCAGGACCCACTTGGCGGGGTCTCATGGTGAAAACCAAACAAAACCAAATGTAATTTGATGGGGAATACGTCCTTGAGATGGAAATATTTTAGAAGTAGTAAACTGAAAGACAAAAATGCTTCTCAGCCGGGACTTGAACCCAGTAGAAGTTCCTGGGTTCAAGTCCCGGCTGAAAAACGACCTCTAATGGTCTTTTCAAGGCATTGTTGAAACGAGATCGAGCACAAATTGCTGTAGGGATGCCGAATACTCGGCTTATCAATGCCCAACTAACCCCTACTAACAGTTAGCATCACCTTCAATACTGAACCGCCAATTATTATACTAGGCTGACTACTGATAGTTACTTTCATATCTGAAATCTGAAATCGTTTATTGACAAACCAACTTTGTAGCTTTCTTCAGCAGAAGATGCTAAATTATGCTGGTTACTTACAATAATGAAATAAAATATTTACACTAGTTCGCTTTGTTAAAAATCTCTGTAAAAAAGGGCTCAAACGAGTTCATAAACCTCGAGGTTCGTCCTTTGACGGGCATTTAATCTATTTTGCCGTCTTGTCCTGCTGTTTTTGGGGGCGTCAGGGGGCAGAAAGACTCGGTACTTTTCACTTGCTAGCAGCTTTGTGCAGAATTTTAAAATCAGTTCGTCTCTCCGGGAGTAGAGACTCGGGATTCTCAACACTGTCAGTGCCTGCTCGTATGATTGGAAGTTAGGTCCCATGATAATTTTCGACGCGCGTTTCTGTACTGCTTCTAGCTCTTCCGTTAGATAAACTGTGTTCAGCACTTGGGGTCCCCACACCGGACAGCAGTATTCTAAAAGGGGGCGCACGTGAGTGAGGTATACGAGGCGGAGTTCGGGAACTGTGAAACCAAGTCTACGCAAGTCTACAAACCAAGTCACTACGCTTTCGACGTGGTCTTTGAATGAGCAGTCATTGCTGAAAGTTACTCCCAGAATTTTAGCGCTTCTTGTAAGTGGGAATAGCGGTATGGGCATTTGCACGTCACGCTTCAGCATACTGAACCGGAGTACTTTTGATTTTTGAACGTTGATCTCGAGCATGCCTCCCTTGCACTGTTCCTCAAACTCTGGAAACAGCGTAGGGCTGAACTGTGGAACGGGGGTCTGGCCCTCTACTAGGTGTTTCAGAACCAACGAAACATCGTCTACAAACTTAAAACGTTCATCAGTTCCAGAGAGGATGAATCAGGTATCAAGGGCTCAATCTAATAACTACCAACCCTTCTTCAATAGCTCGAGCATTTATAGACGTCACCGCTCTGAATACTTGACATCCTGGAACTAATATTAGGTCGAGAAGGAATAGACACAGGAACGTTAATAGCCAACCCATACCAACCCATCTGTTCTCTTTTTCAGATCGTGCACTATTCGCTGCCACTACTGTGAGCGTTCAAACTACTTCGTCGTTTATGTGGTTGAGTGCTATTAGTCGCTGGTGGGTCTTATAGCTTAACGGATTTCACGTGTTATAATTTGAGGACAGACAGCTTGTATGTTAGAACGTGTCAACCTATCCTCTGATTAACCTTGTTGCGGCGCAAAGTTACGACAGAAGTCGTTCGACAAATAACGCAAGACTTTGCCTTTTGTCGCAGGGTCGGATGCATTTAAAAGGGATTTGACGAAGACTGGAACACTGGAGCATACGAGAGGTCGTCCAATCATAGGATGTGAAAGGGTATGCGCTTACCGGTTGGCCTGGAGGGCCAATCAAGCCGTTGATACCTCTGAGACCAGTCGGACCAGGGGGACCCTCTCTGCCTACTTCACCTTGTGGACCAACTGGACCCTAGAGGAAAGAAAATAGCGTCACAACTGCTGCCAGATAAAAATATAAATGTACGAAAGTAGGCTACGTTCAAATGCATTAAATATTAATCCAAGTGGGCATGACTGAGAGCTGGGTGGCTGCTGATCCTCAAAAGTCATTTGCAGATCCGTCCACTGGCTGTTGGAATGCCCTTCCATCTGAAGTTCGTGTGAAGGATTCTGTCAATGCTTCCAAGATTTCCCTGGACAATCTGTAGGTCGAAAATCTACTGAGTACTGACACTGATTAATTTATTTTAAAATGCACTTTCACAGCATTAGATTGCAAAACTTCCCGTTTTGTAGGGTAAAAAGTATCGTTCTGCAACAATCTACAACAAGCATCGTTCTGGAAAAAATTTTAGTGTGTTTCACACCATTAAAAACATTAACAACAGTAAATCTCGGTTACTATTTTCGTTCCAACCTTAAAACACTGATTTTTCCAACCGCTTAAAGAATAGTAAACTATTTGCTTACTTTTTTTGCCCTGCCACCAGAAAGCCAGAACCCGTGACGTCATTGGTCGTAACTGCGGTAAGCAGAGTGGGACACGCCCTTTGTAGAGGTAAATGACCTATTTTTGTTTCATAGTATTATTACATTACTATTGTTCACAACCCCGAATTTAAAATATGTAACAGAGGCGTCCACCTGGATTCCTGGATACACCGTAGTCCGTACCAATGATCATCCACTGGATGATCCAAGTCCCGGTATTACTAACTTCACTAATTTCGGTTAAGGACAAAATTAAGAATATTTTATTCAGCACTTATTTTATGTGAGACCCAAGGAAGCTCGGTGGTTGAGGAATTTAAAAGTTAAGTTAGTAGATACATTTATGACATTTTTGTTAAGTTCTTCTGTTATTCTGTTTTGACCTAATTTCAATTTGCCCTTCTCTCAGTTGATTCTACTTTCATTTATTTTCCCTCGATTCTACTTTTCTATTTATTTTTCACTTTTCTTTTCCCCAAATTCTGTCACCGAAGGTTTAAACTTAGAACGATACTAAGGGTTAACTTCAGACATCGAGGTTGACATCGGTAAAAACTTTTCTCGAACAGATATGTAATGTATATATTCCTATGTCCCACAGGTAGTTATTATGACAATAAATTTTTGGGAGGTTGATACGATATCGTATCAGCCTCCACAGAGGATGATACGATCCATCGAGCACTTTTCCTCAAATACAGAATTTATCGAGCAGTTTTCCTCAAATATTGAAAAGTAGAAGCTGACCTCCAAAGAATAAATTAAAAACAATACTTTCAGCAAAAAAACATAAAAAATTATAAAAAAATATATAAAAGATAAAATAAAAGTTGAAAAATGACAGAACATCTTACTCGCTTAGACAACCAGCCTATGCCCTCGGTCATGCCTTGTTACAATCAGATTTCCACTGAAAATACAGCTTGTCAACTAAAACAACATCCTAATATCCCTTCCTTTCCAAAAGCTAGTTATTCAGCTTTGAAAAAATAACAGAACATATTACTCTCTTAGACAACCAACCCATGCCCTAGGTCATACCTTGTCACAATCAGATTTCCACTGAAAGTACAGATTATCAACTGAAACAACATCCTACTATCCCTTGCTTTCCAAAAGCTAGTTATTCAGCATTGATCACTTTCTTTGTCTGGAATTTGTCTGGAATTTTCTTGTCAACACGTGGTTTTGTTTGTTTACGTTTTACTTCCACGACCCCTGGAGTAGTTTTAGAAGATCTGTAGTAGGTTTCACGGCCGCTAGGTGGCATCTGAATTGCCAAAAAAGTGAAAGACTATTGGTAGAAACTGAAGTGCTTGGGTCCCAACAGTAGTCATTTTAGTAGGTCTATAGTAGGCTTGGGTTGCTACTTCACTAAAATAAAACTCCCTACCCCATTAGCGAAAAAGTACAACAAAAGGAGAATAAGTCCTACCTATGAAATATTTTGTTCGAAACAGTTATAATAGTTAGCATACATCCATCTCGGTTCATATCAGAATAACAACCTTGACGGCCATTTGAAAATATCAACCTTGTCTTCGGCTCAGTAGATTTTTTCATAGCTATCTCGCCTTCGGCTCGGACAGGTTATTTTCAATGGCCGTCTCGAGTGTTATTTTCCGATATCAACCTCGATGTCTGAAGTTAACCTTGAATACCCGTATGGAAATAATTCAAGCCGTAAACAATCGTAAACGATCGTTTTTTTTACAATTGTATTATGGGACATTCTGATCGTAAACAATTGTTTTTTTACGGTTGGAAACAGTTGTTAACGATTGGAAACAGTTGTTAACGATTGGAAACAGTTGTTAACGATCGTATTTTTACGATCGGAAACAACTGTTTCCAATCGTAAATGACCGTAAACGATCGTTTTTTTCCAATTGTATTATGGGACATTCCGATCGTAAACAATTGTTTTTTTGCGACTGGAAACAGTTGTTAACGATCGGAAACAGTTGTTAACGATCGGAAACAGTTGTTAACGATCGTATATGTATTACTGGGATCTGATGTTTCCATCGTATTTATACGATCGGGAACGGTTGTTTCCCGACTCAACACACCCTCCACTCCTCCTAGCGTAGTCCCTGAGCCCCTGAACTGCAACTTGGCGCCAAGTAGAAGGGCAACGACTTCTATCCATCTATTCCAAATCCAACTAACGTTTCATTTTCTGTGGACTGTGATTCAATTTGATCGACGATAGTAAGGATCGATATTTTTCTTTCCAAAATTATCGATTAAACGGTAGCACTCTTAAAAAATTACCAGAAGAAGGTTTAGCACCATAGAGGGGGCTTCGACTACGAAAGCTGATTTTGAAATATGTTGTGCTTCAAGGAAAAGTTAAAACAGCAAAAACACGGATGACAGCTCTCAACTTCAAGCATTTCATGGCTCTTATTTATTTATTATCGTGAACAGTTGTAAAATTACGATTGAAAACAGTTTTTCCAATCGTTTCCGATTGGGATTTCAGATTCGCGGTTTCAGTTACACTATTTTGATCGTTTACAACTAAGAAAAATTCAACTTCCCTACTACTGTTGTTAACAATCAGATCTTGTTTCAGGACTTGAAACCAAATCAATTTTTTTCCGATCGAAAACAATTGAAAACAACTGAAAACGATCGGAAACAACTGAAAACGATCGTAAACAGTTGTTTAATGACAAAAAAAACAATAGTAAACAGTTGTAAAATTACGATTGGAAACGGTTGTTTCCAATCTTTTACGATCGGGATTTCAGATTCGCCGTTTCAGTCAAAACTATTTTGATCGTTTACAACTAAAAAAAACAACTTCCATATCGTTGTTATAGGTCAGGTCTTGTTTCGGGACTTGGAAAACCGAACCAACTGTTTCCGATCGAAAACGATCGTAAACAGTTGTTTAATGACTCTTAAAAAAAAACAATCGTAAACAGTTGCAAAACTACGATTGTAAACAGTTGTTTCCATTCGTTTACGATTGGGATTTCAGATCTAACTTTTCAGTTAACTATTCTGATCGTTTACAACAACAAAAAAAAGTTCAACTTCTCTATTACCGTTGTTAAAAATCAGGTCATGTTTCAGGACTTGAAAACCGAACCAATCGAAAACAACTGGTTCCGATCGAAAACAACTAAAACGATCGTAAACGGTTGTTTCATGATAGCTAAAAAAAAAACGTAAACAGTTGTAAAATTACGATTGGAAACAGTTGTTTCCAACCGTTTGCGATCGGAAACAGATTCACTGTTTCAATTAAACTAATTTGATTGTGTAAAACTAAAGAAAAATTAGAAAAAATCCCTACTATCGTCGTTCAAAACTAGGTCTTGTTTCAGGACTTGAAAACCGAACCAACTGTTTCCGATTGTAAACAACCGTTTCCGATCGTAAACAGTTGTTTAATGACACCTGAAAAAAACGATCGTAAACAACCGTTTCCGATCGAAAACAACTAAAAACGATCGTAAACAGTTGTTTAATGGAACCTGAAAAAAATGGTCGTAAACAGTTGTAAAATTACGAGTTGTTTCCAATCGTTTACGAATGGGATTTCAAATTCACCGTTTGAGCTTAACTATTTTGATTGTGTTAAACTAAAAAAAAAATTAACTTCCTTATTACCGTTGTTAAAAATCAGGTCTGTTTTTAACGACTTGAATAAAAAAAAAATGTTTCCGATTGGAAATCGTTGAAAACGACTGGAAACAATTGAAAACGATTGAAAACGATCGTTCTGAATGGACGGGAAAAAAACGATCGTAAAATTACGATCGGAAACAACTGTTTCCAATTGTTAACAATTGTTTGCGATCGCTAACGACTGTAAACAATTGTTAACAACTGTAAACAATTTTTAACAATTGTTTACGACTTAATTATTTCCATACGGGTAAAAACGCGACGGCCACTGAAAATAACCTGTCCGAGCCGAAGGCAAGGCAGGTTATGAAAAATATCAGCCGAGCGCAGCGAGGTTGATATTTTTAAATGGCCGTCGAGCTTGTTATTCCGATATCACCTGAGATGGAGGTACCTTGACTATTATAACTTTTTCGAACATAACTTTTGCCTTCTTTGGTAATGCTTATTTTGCTACTTTTCTAGGGAATTTTTGTTTAGTGAAATGGCAACCCTAGCCTACTGTAGAAAGTGAAAATGACTAATGTTGTGACCCGGGCATTTAACAACACAATCCTTATTCAACACCATCTTTTTCATTTGTAACGTAGATGCCATCTCGCGGCGGATTCTTAGGTAGATAGAATTAATCAAGTTTAAATCGGTGTTGCCACTGGTTGCAGAAATCTGCAATTTGTCATACATTTTTGTTTCTTCGACAAAGCGAGCAAGAACTCGGCGACCGGTTCCTTACCAGTAAATACAAACATGAAGTATAAGAGTTGAGGCGTATAATTATGAAGATGGTAAAGCGAGATTTCTTGTTAATAGTTTGTGAAAAGGACCTAGTTTCGTAGGTGCCAAAATGTAATTTTTTTTTTCGGCCAAAAGTCAAATGTTCCATGGGGAAAAGTGGCAACACTGGAGTTTTTATTAATGGTCTGTTTGATCAGAGCAAATTCTGTAATTGTTGTAATTGTTCAATAGCTGCCTTCTGGAGAGTATAGGAAAACAAGTTGGGAAGTAATGTTGTTTCAGTTGACAAGTTGCATTTCCAGTGGGAATGTGACTGTACCAAGGTGTGACCCAGGTTGGTTTGCTAGGAAAGCAAATCATCTTTTTTTTCAGTTTTTGAACTTTTTTTCCTACGATGTTTTCCAACATTTTTTTTTACTGTATTATCTTTAGTGTTTTTAGTTTTTCTTTCTGAAAGTTGCGTTTTTTTATATTTTGAATATAACCCCCCACACACACACGCGCGACATAAAGCGTGCATTAATATACTTTGGATCAGGGGGGCACAGGTATGAAATATACTGATATCTAGCCTAAAATCAGTCAATTTTCAAGAAAAGGACCCACCCACCCACCACCATAGGGTACAAAATCTGGTTTTGCGTTTGGGACCCCCCAACCCCCGGGAAAAAATTCCCAATTTTAGTTTCAAACCACCCACCCCACCACCCCTAGACTAAAAAAAAAAAAAAAAATTTCAGATGGTCTGGATTGATGATTTGGTTCAGTTTGTGTACAGTATCATGCCGATATTTAGATAATTGCGACGTTCTGAGCAAAAATAGAAGTAAAACACTGCCTCATCTCCAGTATTAGAGTGCTACACCAAGAAACTGAATAACTAATCCAACCCGTCGGGATGTATCTTGGTGTGAAGAAGTGCACTGGGGAGAGTTGAAGGGGGTTTCCCGGAATTCCAGTGATCACGAGTTAGGGTCACGAATCTTGTGTCATGTACAACTTTCAAACTGGTGATCGGATCCGAATAAAAAAAAAACGGAAAAAAAATATGCCGATATTTAGATAATTGCGACGTTCTGAGCAAAAATAGAAGTAAAACACTGCCTTATCTCCAGAATGGAAGTGCCAAAGAAACCGAATCCAACACACTAACTAAATCCAAACCGTCGGGATGGAACTTGGTGGGAAGAACAGCGACTGTTAAGACACATTATTGACAGAACATGACCGGCTCAGTGCACTGGGGAAAGTTGAAGGGGGTTTCCCGGAATTCCAGTGATAACGAGTTAGGGTACTTCCAGATGTGCTAGGACGAGGATACTTGGCGGGCGAATTAGGGACCCATTAACTTGGAAATAGTCACCCCTCCGATCCGACAATTTTGGGGTGGGAGGGGGGGGGGAAGTGAAAGGAAATTCAGAATCTTGTGTCATGTAAAATTTTCGAACTGGTGATCGGATCCGAATAAAATTTGATAATTGACTATAGAACGTGCGACAGGTGTTCTATTTACAATCTTTGGGGGGGGGGGGTGAGGTGAAAGGAAATTTAGAATCTGGTCAGGATAACAAGCCTTTGCTGTACATACAGCCTTTACAAATTTGGACTAGATCCGGCCACTGTATGGGGAGTTAGAGGGTGGGTTCCGGATTTCGGGTGATCACGAGTTAAGGTACTTTCATATGTGCTACGACGATGAAACTTGACAGACACATTAGGAACCCCTCATGATTCATTTGGAAACTGCCATTTCCCGGGTCTGACCATTTTTGAGGAATTTGAGGTAGGAAAAATCCGGAAACTTTCGACATGCATAACTTTCTAACAGGTTTCCATAACTGAATGAAACTTGACAATTAACAAGAGTACATTCCCCTCATATTCAGTTCAATCCCGGACGGGATTCGGCAACTATGTGGGTGCACCAGGAATCCCATGACAAGCTTAGCCTAAAATGGAGTGCTCGGGACTGGACTTGGTTGGAAGGAAAAACATAACCTCTAGACAATCATTTGTAGAACTTGATCCGAATCCGGTCATTATCGGATGAGTTGGGAGGGGATGTAGGGCCGTCAATTTTGTGGCATACATACACTGTAAAAAAAAGATCTTGCAGTATTTGCTACTGGGATTAATCTTGTCTTTATTGAGATAAGATTACCCCTTATTCGGATTAATGTAATCATAGTAGAGATAAGATTAATCCCAGTAGCAAATACTGCATCCTTATTCGGAGAAACTTTTTACAGTGTAGCTCTGGTACGACTGACAGAGCTTGAAGACCCCTTAAAGTGGGCATGTTAACACCAATGTGCTGAAAATAATTTTCATCAAACGATACCTACACTTTCATGGTCCGCAAAAGCTCATGATCATTTTTACCTGAAGATCTTATATTAAAATTGAATCACAACCTTAAAGGGTCGATCTAACCGCACAGCCCTTTTTTGCGCAAATACAGGAAAGGATGCATGGAATATTGGGGGGGAAAACCTTACACTGTTCCCGAAGCTTACCAGTAAATCAGGGTCTCAAAGGCCTAAAGAATTGACATCAGACAAAACTGAACCAACGGATCAGACAACAATTGACGAACTGGAAAGAGATCACTGGAAATGTCCTGGCACGCTTGGAGTTGAGGTATCGGGATGAGACTTAACAAGACGAACAAGCGTAATAGCAATACGAACAATACATCATTTTTAGAACCGGACCGGATCCGGGCACTGTTTGGAGGGATAGAAGGGGATCCCGGAATTCTTGTGTCATGCTTAATTCTGGAATGAGCGGTCTGTTTCGGATGGAACTTGACAAATGTTCCGTTGGATATTTCGTTTAAGGTCTGTATTAGGGACTTGCCTAGACAGTATAACTTTCAAACGAGTTATCCAGTTTGGATGATCCTTAACGAATCACGATGGTACCAATCTTCTATTTTGAAACAGTCCTTTCTAAATTCACTATGTCCGCCCGTCTTACGATGAAAGGAATCTCGGGGAAGAGCGCAAAACCTATCTAATGAGCATGCTAGTGCTTACAACCCTTACAAGTGCCACATGAATTTTCAGGTTATTCCTTCAAACAAGGTTGTTCATAGTTGAGTCTTTTGATGATCCGAACCATGTCTGGGGGGGGGGGTAGGGAGACGAGTCCGTATATGTATGTAAACAACACATCTACCAATAGGCTTACTACGTAGGGGAGGTTGAAGGATGGGGTCTATTTGATATTCTTGTCAACAAGACATCTGCTAGAAAAAGTTGTTGGACCTCAACTAAGCTCCGTTTCGAGGGTCCGAACCCGATACGGCCGCTGTGGGAGTCCTTTAATTTGTATTGTATCGCATCTAACGGAAGGAGTTGAACCAAACTTGTTCGTAATAGTGATTTTGAAGGACCGAACCACATCATCTTAATTTTGTCTGCACACCACAACACCACCAATTGATTTGCTGCCAGAGCTCATGTATGGGTCGGATTGGGTGTGAACCATCAAAAGCCAGAACTACGTCCCTAGCTCTAACTCTCAAGTTTGGTGAGATCCGGCAACTCAATCTGGTACCCGGCTCTACCTGTTGTTCGCACAAATATGGACCCCCTTCCCACAGTGTTTGGATCATCAAAAGACACAGCTAGGACTCGGAAATTATGGGTCTCCTGTCATGTCCGTATTATGGAGGTATGTGTATCGTCTTTAATGGGTCCTCTTTAGTTAGCCAGATCGGTCTTATTTTTTTTTTCTTGGGTCTTATTTTTGTTTGTCAGAAGGGTCAGTCGGCGCTTCGGAAACTTAGTCTGTGGTGGTTCTTCCAGAAAATGAAATTATTCCTATACTGTACGCACAAAAAAGCTTCTAGTTTCAGTATTGGCTCAAAACCATCTCGACGACTGTTTTCTACATTACCTATTTAGTCATTATGTGGTAAGCTATCGAATGATATGTTACTCGTCCCAAAAATAAAATAAAATTGGCAAACCACCCACCCTATTTATCAAGGTATAAAATCCCGAATTTCGTAACTTTGAAGGGACCCACCTGGATTAAATCCGGATTTTTCGGACCAAACCACCCACCCCCACCCGGCTAGATGTCATAGATTTTAATACCTGTGCCCCCCTGCTTTGGATATTACACGAAGTCGGATCCACGCAGAGAATTTACACTTCCTATGCCGAAATGCCAGGAAAAAGTCGTGTTCTAGTATCTTGCATATTTTGTCCCCCCCCCCACGCACACCCAATCAAATAAATGGTTTTGCACACATCTCAAAATTGTTAATTTTGTTAATCTTCTGATGCGAGAACTGACGGATGTTTCGTATCACACAAGCGATCAGCACAAAGAATCTGGTCTTTCAAGGCAGCAGAGGGACTGCAAAGACACACAAATAGTTATTGACTTTGTCGAGCAGTCGTCTCCTTTCGAGGGTGAGCCGCTATCGCTTCGAAGCCTTGCTACTGGCATGACTGCTGCAGAAAACGTGAACGCCGACAAAGCAGTGGAAGTCGGGAAGAAGATTCTTGACGGAATAGTAGGAAAATCTCTGAAGTAGCATTTGTTCAAACGGAAGGATCAGGCAGTCCTTATGACGGTGAAGCAAAAAAATGGAGGAGAAATCCACCGTTTAGACCCTTCATTGCTGTTTCAGCGTCTTCTAACTGTATCCAAAAGACTGAATACGGACGAGGAATCTTCATTTAAATATGAGCTTTGCTCCTATCCTGCGTCGCTTTTTGACGATTCTGGCACGTTCTGAAAGCCAAATAAACCAGAGCTGGCAAAAGCCATCAAGCGACTTTCAGAAATTGATACTATTGGGGAAAAGCTTAGTCTGACTTGCACCTACGTTTTAGACGGGGGCGCTTTGCTTCACAGGATTCCCTGGGCGAAGAAAGAAACATATTCGGAGATCTTAGACCGATTCTGGAACTATGTTTCGGCCAAATATCCAGACGCCATTGTCTTTGATGGCTACGACATCGCTGCTTCGACAAAAGATATGACTCATCTTAAGCGAAACCGTGTCACTGGACGGGAAGTACTGTTTAGCCCAGAAATGAGACTGACCACCAAAAAAGAGGAATTTCTTTCGTGCAAAAAGAAGAAAGCCCGTTTCGTCAATGTACTTTCTGATTATTAACGAGGCAAAGGTCTGATAACCATCCAAGCTAAAGCTGATGCTGACTTGCTTATTGTGCTTACAGCGGTTGAGTGTTCGAAGACTTGGGATACTGTAGTTATCGGAGACGATACCGACTTGTTGGTGTTGTTACTTTATCATTGTAGTCCTGAGCACCACAAGGTCTACCTGCACAGTGAGCCTAAGGCAACCACTTCAGGCGCAACTTGGGACATCGAAGCCATTGGTAAGAAGATTGGGACTGAAACCTGCAAACTGCTTCCTTTTGCTCACGCAATTCTTGGCTGCGACACAACTTCCCGTCTACATGGACTTGGCAAAGGGATTGCGCTTAAACGGCTGAGAGACAACGAAAAGTTTAGGGAAAATGCTTCAACGTTTTCTCGAATTGATGCTTCGATAGAAGAGATTAAAGCAGCGGGAGAGGCTGCACTTTCTATATTGTACGGTGGAAAATCTACTGACAATCTTGACAGTTACCGGCACCGAGTCTTTCAGCAGAAAGTAGCAACGTCTGCAACTTTCGTCCATCCCCAAGATCTACCTCCTACTTCAGCAACAGCGAAATTTCACTGTTTCCGAACCTATCTTCAAGTACAAGATTGGATCGGGCTTCAGAGCACTGCCGTTGATCCTGAGAATTGGGGATGGAAACTCCAGAACGGCATGCTGTACCCTATCCTCACGGATCTTCCAGCGGCACCAAAGAAAATTCTCACAGTCGTGAAGTGTGGTTGTAAGGGATCCTGTGATAGTGACCGGTGCAGCTGTCATCGAAATGGTATGGAATGCAACATTGCTTGCAAATCTTGCAAAGGAACTAGTTGCTCTAATGCTCAGGTCCAAAGCGAAGATGAAGAAGACATGTGATTAATTAAATAAATGTGATGAATCTCTAATCCCTTTGCAATTTCAAATTACCTGTGATTTTTTGTTCAAATTAAAATCAATGATTTACCTAGTTGCGAGAAGTTGCTTATTGGATTCTAAGAATTTGGGGTGGTCCCGTTTAGGGGGGAGGGTGGGGGGTAAATTGACGTGCACGACTTCTTCTCTGCATTAGCAGTCCATTTTTTTCTGTATGGATTCAACTTCGCGTAATGTTGTTCTCAGACCTATATCGACGCTTGATTTATGGGCGGGACGGGGGGGGGGAACTGAACATGAGCGTTCAAAACAAAAACAAAGTGCATATTCGTGATCTACGTACCAGATTTACCTATTACCGATTTTCTATACGTGCCAATTTAGTTGTTTTTAAAAAGTCGCCATTTCAGAAGAAAAGACAAAAAACGGTCAATTTTGGCTCGTCCGATTTTGGCCGATTTCTTATATGTTGTAGAAAATTTTTTTCCGGTTCGAATGGTACCAAAATCAAAACTTTTGCAATTTGTTTGAGGTTAAACCTGAGATTGACTGTACTAGATTGATGGCTCCAGTATTTGAGCTAACCATACTCGAACTAACGGGTATGTATACTCGGCCTACAAAATATTGAATGGTAGACCGAATATTTGATGGAACAGAAGTTACTCAACTGTAAATGATAACGATAAGTAAAGTATAGAAGGTGGTGGTAGATATTTCTACCCCGACCTCTAATGGTCTTTTCGAGGCATTGTTGAAAAGACGTCGATTACAAATCGCTTTAAAGATGCCGAATACTGGGCTTATCAATGCCCAACCAACCCCTACTAACATCCAGCATCACCTTCAAAACTCTACCGCCAATTATTAAACTAGGCTGATTACTGACAGTGTATGAAGTACTCGACCTAAAAACTACAAACCCTCCTTCAATAGGTCGAGCATTTATAGACATCACCACTCTGAATACAGATTATTCAACCCATCTGTTCTCTTTTCCAGATCGTGTACTACCATCTCCCACTACTGTGAACAGTCAACCTTCAAAAATTATAATTATTGTTAGATCTATGTTAGCTTAAATAGATTTTAAATTAGTTAGAATTAAAACGTAGTCAACCTATCCTCTGGTTTTCATTGCTGCGGCGCAAAATTCTAAATCATGCAACATACGACAGAAGTCGTGCGACAAATAACCTTTTGTCGCAGAGTCGGATGCGTTAAGGAAGAGATTTGACGAAAACTGGAATACTGGAGCAAACGAACAGTCGTCCAATCATAGGATGTGAAAGGGTATGCGCTTACCGTTCCTCCTGGAAAACCAATAAAACCGTGGACACCTCTGAGACCGGCCGGACCAGGGGGACCCTCACTGCCCATTTCACCTCGTTGACCAGCTGGACCCTAGTGGAAAGAAAATATTGTCAGAGCGGCTGCCAGATAAAATTATGGATGCACGAAAGTAAGTTACGTTCAAATGCATTTAATATTAATCCACTAGGGCATGAATGCGAGCTGGGTGGCTGCTGATTCTCGAAAGACATTTGCAGATGGTCCTCCACAGGCTGTTGGAGCGTCCTTCCATCTCAATTTTGTGTGAAGGATTCTGTCAACGCTTTCAAGAAATACCTGGACAAGCAGTAGGTCGAAATAATCGACTGATAATGATACCTTTAGTCTGAGATGCACTTTCAAAGCATTGGTTTGCAGAACTTTCCGTATTGTCGGGTAGAAAAGCATCGTTCCACAACAATCCATAACAAGCAACGTTCTGGACAAATTTTAAGCGTTTTCCACCCTATTGAATTTGAAGCAGAACTTGGAGTAAGACTTGGTTGCCCCCTGAGTCTACTTTTATTTTAACTATATTTTGACCCTTTGCTGAGATACTTGGAATCAGAGATAAAAGGAATAAAATTAGAGGACGTAACGCTGAAACTGAAAGCTTTCGTTGACGATCTGAATACCTTTACAAACAGTGACGAAGATCATAAGAAAGCAGTCAACTGCATTGAAGAATATTGTGGGATATTTGTGCTTGAGCTGAACAGGGACAAATGTGAAACCTTGTGCCTCGGAGAAGAGAATGGAATGAAATTAACAACATAAAGTGAGTAGATGAAATACAAATCTTGGGGGTCAAATTCCTGAAAACATGGGCTGGGACCGATAATATAAACTGGGATCTCACTACTGGAAACTTCAGAAATGCACTTAGCTATGGATACGGAAGGGGCATGACAATCTTCCAGAAAGCCAAATATGTTAACGTATATGCATGTCCTATATTATGGTATTTCGCAGGCATTTCATTTCCCAAGAAAAAGGACGTCAAGAAGCTCAAGAGTGCGATATATCGTTTTGTATGGCACGGGTTCGAGCCACCCCGAAGCAAAATAACGGACATGTTTTGGAATAAGGAAGATGGAGGGCTCCAGATAATCGAGATCGAATCGAAATCTAAAGAAATTTGCGTGAAAACCCTGACAGAAACCATTATCAGCAACCAAGAATCCGAGCTGAAGACCTGGTTTACTGCTTACAACGAAAAAAATTGTTTCCCAAAAAAGCTGGAAAACCTTTTAAAGAAGCTCGTGAATTGACTGAAAATAAAATAATAGACCTCGAAAAAGGAACCCTTGATACAAAGGAAATGAAAGAGTACTATTCCAGAAAGTCAAACCTACCTAATTTAAAGATGGTGCAAGATGGGGAAAAGACAGAAAAGGAAATAAAATAAATTTTTAGCATGTTGCATGGCCTTATGCTTGCTCCGAAAGTTATTTAACATTTGTATCAACAATTAAATAATCTACTACCAACACGAGAACGAAAAAAAAGAACTAACGAGAAAAACGGCCAAAAAATACACTTCGTCGCACATACCAGCGGGACCTGAAGTCTATCAATTCGACAGTCCAACCCCAATGGGAAGACGTCTGGGCAGCAGCACATATGAGGGATGACTGGCGGCTCTTTCTGGATGCCCTGGGTGCCTCTGGCGGCACAGGAGGAACTAAGGTCTAAGGTAAGGTAACGAGAAAGAAACAGATGTTTGCCAAAGATGCAAGACAGAAACAGAAAAAATCTTGCATGCTTTGATAAAGTGCGAAGCACTGAAAGAACAAATAGAGCAACTAAAAAAGATGCTTCGCAGAAAATTGCAAATAGCGAAGTTGCCCTCGATAAGCTGCTAAAACTAGAAGGTTATAATGAAGAAGATAAAGAAAACCGATCGGCCGCATACATCGTAGCAAATTATAGCTACTACGCGTGGAAAGCGAGGACAAAAGAAAAAGAAGAAAGTATGTTCTAGAAAAGACATTGGCAGCATGGGGGCTGTTGAAAAAGCTGACACAAGAAGGTATTGTACAAAAATAGAGCAAGAATTGTAAATAAATCTGTATTTTAATATTTTTGTTTGTTTTTACTAATTTTACTGGCAAATTTATTTTTTCGATAAAGGATTATAAAAAATGCCCAACAACGCAAGGCCCAGTGAATGTATTGTGTTGATTATAAGTGTTATATAGTGATCAGGGTATTTTAAAATATGTTAGTTCAATGTTTTTTTTTTATTTATTAGTGATGTTTTTTAGTTGAAAGTGTTAAAGATGGTCTCTAGCCTGATTATCATGAGCGCAACTGTTTTTATGGCACTTGCAGCTTCGCTCAAGTGCCATATACTGATTACTTTTCCGTCGGTCGGTCGGTCAGTCCGCTGATTGCGAGTTAGGGTACTTCCATATATGCTAGGATGACGAAACTTGGCAGGCGTATCAGGGACCCGACCAAACTAACCTGGAAATAATCAGTTTTCCGATCCGACCATCTGGGGGGAGTGGAGGGCGGGAGTAGTTATATAAACCGGGGACTGCCCCACCCCCACCCCAATTTCAAAACCCCATTTTAACATCAATTTCTTGAATTTTAACATCCTTTTTACCAAATAATCCCCTTTTTAATAGATATTTTGATTTTCTTATTTCCCAAATAAAGGTCCTAAGAAATAGGAAATATTACCCATTAATACATATAAACTACTACTTCTTTTTAGATTTTTAATTTTTCAATTTTTCATTTTTTTCTAAATATAATAGAAATTCTGCTAAATCAACAACTGCTCAGAGTTATATAAACTAGCCTACTACTTTTTTTTATTTTTACTGAGTAAACAGTTCTACATCAACATATTGGTCAGAGTTCTTATTCACCCTCATAATAGGCTGCAAAACCAGATTTTTCTTTAGAAGTAACTCATCAGCAATTGCATTATATCTCTGTGGTATAAACAAATCACAGGCTTTGTTATTATGATGAATAACAACAACCAGCTTATCACCATATTTTGTCTTAGCCATTCTCATTTTAACGATGCTATATTTCAATCCTAGAATTAGTTCTTCCTTTCTGATTGTCTCATTGTATTTATTCATTCTAATTGTTGACAAGACTTCTTTTAGCGACTCCATTTATTAGCGGCTGATTTTATTTAATAAAAATCCAAAACTTATAATTATTGGTAGAGTAGCACATCCCTCAAAAACAAGTTTCCAGCGTGATGAACAAACAAGCTTTGCAGATAAGATTTGCGCCAATCCTAGCACATATCTTGAGCGCGCAAGAGCTGAGTTGAAACTGATTCGTCAGCGGCTGGCTGGAGGTGGAGATTTGAGTTCTGCGCAGAACTCAACTCTCCGTGATCTATTTGAGTTCTGTACAGAACTCAATTAGATTAATGCGTCACAATCTTGGTTGCTAAGCGGGCGTCTGATTCATAATCATTGCGTCTGGCGCAAAGGATTGCATTATTCCGCGTGGTTTGCGAAATGATGTCTGAATGTTGGTTTGACAGATGGTGGATGATGTATGAAAAGAGGCGAGTGTTTCAAACTTGAGAACCATTCTTTTGAACTATTGATTCATTCTTGCAATATTTATATCCGTTTAAGCGAACCTGCTTCATATATTTTTCGCGAGGAAAGAATTTAAATGTTTTACGCATTTCCCCTTCGCGTTGAATGACCTCTTCAACCGTTAATTGTCCGCATTTTAACATCACTGACAATTCAGTGTAAAAATTATAAGCGGTTTTATGCTCTGATTTTCTTTCTGCAATGTTAAGATGTTTTTCGATTATTTCAATGATAACAGCACCCAAACTTAAAGAAGCTAAAGGCAGTACTAGAAACGCAGACATTCCTGCTGCTGAAAAGAGGAATTTGGATAAAAGTAAGCTATTACTTATATGATTGTAGTATTTGTAACTCCTTCTATGAACAAATAACCGTTCTTCCAACTCATCCATTTATTACTCAATAAAATTGTTTGAAAAATTATTTCACTGAATGAAGATTTTTTCGAATTTCCACACCAGTGCTTCCACAACCCCCGAATTTTCGGGGATTTCCCGAAATTCCATATATTTCCCCGACAAAAAATGGCGTTCCCCGAATCCCCGAAAACTCCCCGAATATCTTTCTTCTCCCCTAAAATTTACCGACAACAGAATTAGTGGTTGGATTACTTCAGCCTTCGCTGTTTGTTCCACACTTTTAATACTGTTCTGCACGTTTCTCTGTTGCCAATTCTTAATTAACGTGTGTTGCAGCAATGGCTACTCTGTTTCAGTTTTGTTTCGGATGGTTATTTCATCTGTAAAGGTTCGATCTACCAGTTTCCAGTGAAATGTCTCACATTGTGTCGTAACCAAACACTATGAGCTGAGGTGGCTTTCAAAAAGGCACTCTGATCATAAAGAATTCCAAATTTTTCGCTGGCGCCTTTTGTAGTATTACGCTGTGTTTACTTCGAGGTTTGGGCTTACAGGCAAACCTAAACTTTGTTCGGGAAGTAGTTAAATTTTGTTATCAACTATGCAAATTAAAAAAAAAACTCGCCTGCGGCGCTCAGAAGGTTCTGCGGTGGCTTCGATTTCCAGCGAGTCCCCGGTCTTAGGCATGACCATTTTTAGAAAGTGAAATTACAGTTAAAAAAAAGTCAACCTGTGCGGTAGAAAACTTTCAATCTTCGCATTCTTTTGCAAAAAAAAAAAGCGGCGTTGCTACGAACTGCGTCCCCGATTTTTTTCACCGAAACTCAGGTTTCGTCTCCCCGAAAACCCCCCGAATTTCTAAGGCTTGTTCCCGAAAGTGAAAAAAAAAGAAAGTGGAAGCACTGTTCCACACACCCACCATCTAGGCTAATTTTACAGTATGATTACCTCTTTTTCGAGCTTGTGAGTCAAAGTTTAAAAAAATTTATGATTTTTGTCACATGAAGAGTAGTAACAAAAAGTGGATTCGACTACACACACATTTCTCACATGAAGAGTAGTAACAAAAAGTGGATTCGACTACACACACATTTGTCACATGAAGAGTAGTGAAGAATGTACGAAACCCGTGCACACATTTTTCTCGCAGAGTAGTAAGGTAATAGAAATTCAATGATTTTCTTTACGGCTGAGAAAACGCAGTCAGGAGAAATTCATTAATAAAAATATTCCCCTATTAAATGATGAATGTTGCAGAGGTTATTCAGCTTTGTAAAAAGGTTATATCGAATAACAAATCGACTATACAAAGATTACCGAATTATACATATAATGAGCTGCGGACTTATGCGAAAATTAATAAAATCAAAACAAATGGAACAAAGAAACATGAAATAACGGATAAGATTATAAAGCAACTTAATAGGAATATTTTGCTCGCGGAAGATACAATTAATATTCGGCGTAGAAACGAAAGGATTCAGAACAAAAACAGACCATCCATTTATACACCAGAGCCAGCATTAAGGAAGATTTTGGAAGATGAAATCAAAGAAAATAATATTGCTATTGGAAATATAAAAAAAGAGGAGAAAAGGATACTCGAAAAGGATACAAGTGAATTAAAAAGGTTTCTAAAAAACAAAAGCCTACCCACTCGCGGTAACCGAGATGAAGTTTCAAAACGTGTTACGGATTACTATGGTAGGATAATTAATAAGCAGAAAGAAATTATTGATAAAAATAGAGATATCATAAGAGATCAAACAGAAAGAGGTGATAAAAATAGACACAAAGCAATCGATTTATCAACTCTCTTCATAAATAAGAAACAAATTAAAGAAGAAAAAATAATTCCTGATCATTTATTTGAAACGGAAGAAGAACAACAACCTACTATTGCTAGGGTAACTGAAAATTTGTACACCGTAAACGTTTCAATTGAAAGCAATGGAAGAGATGAACATAATCTTATTGCTTTTGTTTTTAATGATTTACTCCGAAGAATGAACGAAATAAATCATTATAGAGTTCAATTTGTGACCAGGGTTATATTCTATAGACAGGAAAATGATGAAGAAGTTGTAGTATTTTATAACAGTACTTCTTGGATTTTAAATAAAAATAGTATACTTACTCATAGTCATTTGGATGATAATAACAAGAGACTGAGTTCTTTAAGTAATACCCCTCGATCGGGGTTACAATTTAGTCGGTATGAAGGAATTGATTATAGGATGACTCGAATTGAGACTTACATGGGAGGAACGTTTAAGATACTGCCAGATTTCGTAAAAAATAAAAAAGCTTGCCTGAATATTGAAAATAAGGATAAAAAATGCTTTGTTTGGTCAATCTTAGCACATTTGTACCCAGCTAAAGATCATGCAGAAAGAACTTCAAAATATAAACAATATGAGCATGAATTTGATTTCAAAGGGGTTACTAACTTCCCGATGGATACAAAAGACATCCACAAATTTGAAAATAAATACAACATTAAGATTTGCTTATTCCAAATTGATAAAGAGAAAATAATCAGAAGTCATATATTAAAAAGTACAATTAATGGGAAAACAGCAAAACATATCATTCATTTATTATATTTCGATAATCACTATGTACTTGTGAAAGATCTGAGCAGATTACTTGGTAGTCAGATCTCTAAAAATAAAACAAAGACATACATATGCACTTTTTGCGGAAGACATTTTTCGAAACAAGAACACTTTGAAAAACATGAACTTAAAAATAATTGTGAAGACCCTGATATCATAATGCCTCCTGAAGGTTCAAGTATACACTATAAAAATATTGCAAAACAGATGAAAGTGCCTTATTGTATAATAGCAGACTTTGAGTCTTATAACGAAGAATACAACCAGGTAAACGGAAAGAAAACAATAAAAATAGCTGAACAGAAGCCTTTTGCATACGGTTTTCAAGTCTGTTGCTCGTTTGATACGAAGCAAAATAAATATTATTGCTATTTCGGGGAAGACGCTGCTCAGCATTTTGTGAAAACAATTAAAGAAGTGTCCACAGAAATTGCATACAAGTATGAAAGCAGACAAAGAAATCACACTTATACTGATGATGAAATTAAAGAAAAATGGAAGACCCTAAAGAACAAGACTTGCCATATCTGTAACACAGAAATCACTGAAAATCCCCACTTTGATCATGACCACATGACCGGAAAAGACAGAGGTTTCACACACGCTGAATGTAACATGAAATACAGAATTCCCAAGCATATCCCTGTAGTCCTACATAACTTATCAAAGTATGATTCCCATCTATTTGTGAAAGAGTTGATTCCTGATAACGGAATATTTGAATCAGCAGAAAGTTTTATATCATTCTCGAAATCGATAAGTATTCCTAAACAGGATACAGAAATAAAATATGAAATCAGATTCATAGATTCAATCAGGTTCATGGCTTCATCGTTGGACAAGCTATCAGCAAATTTAGCAAAATGCGATTGCAAAGAATCCTGTAATCATCTAAGGGAGAATTTCAAGTACACATCGAATAGTTTCAAAAACGATGAAGAGTTCAAAGAAATAATTAAAAAAGGGGTGTATCCTTATGAATTCGTAGACAGTTTCAGTAAAATGGATTGTACAAAGTTACCACCCATAGAAAGCTTTTATTCTAGGTTAACGGGAAAAGGTATTAGCAAAAGTGACTATAAGAGAGCGGTCTCTATATGGGAGCAGTTTAATTGTGAAACATTACTTGATTATACCAAGTTGTACCTAAAAAGTGATGTTTTAATTCTATCAGATGTTGTAGAGAATTTCAGAAATGTCTGTATACATAATTATGACTTGGATCCACTACATTACTTCTCAGCTCCAGGACTAACATGGGATTCTTTCCTAAAGCATTCGAAAGTAGAACTACCGTTATTCTCGAAGGAAGACATGTATACATTCGTTGAAAAGGGAATAAGAGGCGGTGTATCTCAATGTATAAAAAGGTATGCTAAAGCAAATAATAAATATATGAGCAGTTATGATAACAATAAGCCATCTAACTATTTAATGTATTTCGATAAGAATAATTTGTATGGGTGGGCGATGTCACAAAAATTACCAGCGAATGATTTTAAATTCATTCCAGTACCTGATGAAATGAAAGAGAACACTGAAATTAATTCTTTAGATTATTATCAACTATTAAAAAATCATGTTCAAACAGAAATGAATTTGGAAAATGTGGGGGCAATTTATGAAGTTGATTTAGATTATCCTAGAGAGTTACACAAGTTACATAAAGATCTGCCATTAGCACCAGAACATTTCAATGGAAAACTATGTACGACCTTACTGGATAAAAATAACTATGTAGTTCATCACAGGAACCTAGAATTCTATTTACAAAAAGGGTTGATATTGAAAAAAGTACATAGAATACTAGGATTCACTGAAAGTGCTTACTTACAAGGATACATAGACCACAACACAGAACTAAGAACTAAAGGTACTAACGATTTTGAAAAGGACTTTTTTAAGCTGATGAATAACGCTTGCTTTGGAAAAACCATGGAGAACGTAAGGAAACGAGCTGATATGGAAATAATAACTGATGATAAAACAAGAGAAAAAATAATAAAGAAACCCAACTTTAAATCTGAAATTATTTTCAGTGAAAACTTTTCTGTGGCAAGAATGTCGAAGGAAAAGATAAAACTAGACAAACCAATGTATATCGGTTTTGCTGTACTGGAACTCTCCAAGCTCTTGATGTATGAATTCCATTATGATTATATGAAACCTAAATATGAGGATAAAATAGATTTATGTTATATGGATACAGATTCGTTCATATATGACATAAGAACTGAGGATTTCTATGAAGATATCGAACAAGATTTGAACGAGAGGTTCGATACATCTGATTATGCGAAAGATAATCCATATGGGTTTCCTAGTGTAAATAAGAAAGTGATAGGAATGATGAAAGATGAATTAGCAGGACAAATTATGACAGAATTTGTTGGATTACGATCAAAAGTATATGCTTATGATAAGGACAACCAAGACCCTTCAAAAGCTAGCAAAAAACTGAAAGGAATAAAAACGAACATAGTGAAAGATAAAATTACGATTCAAAACTATAAGGATGTACTGTTTGGTAAAATTGAAAACCTATCTGTAACCCAGTATAACTTAAGACCATACAAGCACCATATGTTTCTAGAAGAACAGAATAAGAAAGCGTTAGATCCTAAGGATGATAAAAGGATAGTAACAAGCGATAAATACACAACTTTACCTTTAGGTTATAAACATTAAACTCAAGTACCTACTTCATAAACTCAAGTACCTAGTTAAAAAATTCAAGTACCTAGTTAAAAAATTCAAGTACCTAGTTAAAATTTTCAAGTACCTACTTCATAAATTCAAGTACCTAGTTAAAAAATCCAAGTACCTACTTCAGTAAATCTTATAATGAAAAATTCTTCCTAGATAAATGAATGAAAAGGCCCCAATAAAAGTGTATGATTTTAGCGAAAAGAATAACTATCAGAACAAACACGAACTTGCACCTCAGTGGCCATTTAGATTATTAATTTGTGGAAGTTCAGGAACAGGGAAAACCAATTTACTCTTGAATTTAATTTATGAATACATCTGTTTCAACCGAATATACTTGTATGCAAAAGATCTTGAAGAAGACAAATATAAAGACCTTATAGACAATTTAAACACTTTGGAATTAAAATGTAAAACGAATATTTTAATCGTAAGTAATGACCTTAATGATATTATCGATGTTGACGACCTAGACCCCAATTATCAGAACTTGATTATCTTTGACGATTTTGTAACTGAAAAAGACCAGAAGAAAATAGAAGATTTATTCATAAGAGGAAGAAAGAAAAATGCTTCAATTGTTTACTTGTCTCAGAGCTATCATAAAACGCCAAAGGTGGTAAGACTTCAGTGTAATTACTTTGCATTCTTTCAGTGTTCTAATCCAAAAGAAGTAAAATTAATTAGACAAAGCCATGTATCCAGTATAGACAATGAAAAATTTCTCAAACAATTCGAGGCTGCAGCCAAGGGCTATGGGTTTTTCTTCATAGATTTAAAAACAAAAGATAAAACCCTGAAGTACAGGAAAAACTTTGAAAAATTTACCGGATAATTTATTTCTATAATAAATGAATAAATTTGGTAGTGTTGGAAAAAAGGTTGCTAACGAATCGAAAGTTACTGATGAAAATGGTAACATTAACCTACACGATAGACGAATTATAAATTTAGGTGATGCGAAAACAGATAAGGATGCTATTAGCTTAAGATCTATGACTGTGATTTTGAATCAATTTAAAGAAGAAATAACTGCGGGACAAGTGCAAACCAATCAATATTTTAGCGAAGATATCAACAGATTAACTGCGGTAGATGATTCTCCTGATAATGCATTGATAAGGATCAAAGATAAAGGATTATTTGTAAAACAGACAATTCAAGTTACTGATAAAGAAATTGATGCTGGGGATAAAGTAATCACAAATGTTCAAGACCCTAGAAACAAAAAGGATGCTGTTAATTTAGATAGGTTAACAACAGACCTTTTAAAATATGACGAAAAGCTTCTTAACCAACAAACCCTTAGCAAAAGTATTGAAACAAAGATTGGTGACCTTAGGAAAATCATTGACAAAAAGACTCTTGACCTTAGCAAAAGCATTGACAAAAAGGTTCTTGACCTTAGGAAAAATGATTTTGACCAAGAAGCCCATATCGATAATATTGAAAGAGCAGTCGTAAACATTTTAAAAAGGCTTTCAGAGCAAAAACCTGTTGATCAAGATTTTGTTAAGAAAACAGAAGACATAATGAAAACTAAACTAAAGAAATAAAATTTATATGATAAATTAATTTTCTAATAAATGGTTGAAACAATGGAGTATATAGTTTATTTATCAAAGCTTCAGAAAGGAAAGCTGAAGAAATGCTTTGGTGCTAAACAAAAATGTCAGATACGTGTTAGTCATAGCAGACAGAATGAACGAGAACCAGTAAAGTTACTTTTAAGTAAACGACAAATTGATAAAATTGAAACATGTAAAATAAATAACAAGGGTTGTGATATTGATGTATCATATAAACAGATGAAAGAAGCGATTCAAAAAGGTGGATTACTTCCATTCTTAATACCGTTAGCGATTACCCTTGGTAAGGCAGCTTTAACAAGTGGTGCTGCTGCTTTGGGTACATTCGCTGGTAAGAAATTGGTGGATAACATAACCAACACAGGTGGGGCGCTTACACTTCCTGGAACACAAAAAGTTGTGGGTCGTGGAAGACCTAAGAAGGATGCATCCGTAAAGAACACAGGTGGTGCGCTTACACTTCCTGGAACACAAAGAGTGGTTGGTCATGGGGTACGGGGAAGGCCTAGGAAGTCAAAAAACGGGGAAGTCAAAAAAGAAGCAAAAGTAAAGTAGGACCTCTAACCAATTTTGACATTATGGACGCATTAGGGGATATACCACATTTTAGAGGTGTTTTCTCTATAGATACGTTACCTAAACAAATAAATAACCTAGAATGTGGTGTCATTAACTATGATAAACTTGGAATGCCTGGAACTCACTGGGTAGCGTATTTTAATCTGCCTGATCAACCCTATGTAGAATTTTTCGATTCTTTCGGTATACCCCCAGGAAAAGAAATAATTAAATATCTAAAAACTTCAAAGAAAAAAATAGCTTATGAAAATCTTGCTGTTCAAAATTTAAATGAATTAAACTGTGGATTTCACTGTATTTCCTACATTCAGCGCAAAATGAAGTTGGTAGCTTTTCGTTTATAAAAATTGTTTTCTAATAAATGGATATTTATTGTATGAAGTGTAAAAAGAAAACTGACACTGAAGCAATGTTTAAGGCAGTGTCACAGAAAAATAATGTTCCAATGCTAAAAGGTAATTGTGTTTTTTGCGGATCAAGGAAAAATCTGTTTTTAAAAAAAACCTCGACGCAGAAAAAGATATTTTAAATACGTATTATTCTAATTATTCAGGTGTGGATGATATTCATAGAAAATTAAAAGAAAATGGAGTGAACATTTCTAAAGATAAAATAAAAAATGTGTTGCAAAATGAGAATGTGTATACCTTACACAAACCTTCCTATCATAACTTTGAAAGGAGACGAGTCTATGTTCACTATGTGGATGAGCAATGGCAAGCTGATTTAGTTGACATGCAGAAATATAAAAAAGCGAATGATAAAACAAATTACATCTTAACTGTAATTGATTGCTTTAGTAAATACGCTTGGTGTGTCCCTTTGAAAGATAAAACGGGTGCTGAAATTATCAAGGCATTCAGTCATATATTTAAAGAAAGAATTCCTAAGAAACTACAAACTGATAAAGGTAAAGAATTTGTAATGAGAAACGTTCAAACTTTTTTGAAAAATAACGACATACACTGGTTTGCATCTGAAAGTGAATTGAAAGCGCAAATTGTTGAACGATTCAATAGAACACTGAAAGAAAAGTTGTGGAAATATTTTACTCACAATAACACTACTAAATGGATTGATATTTTACCTTTATTTGTTAGTAATTATAATAACTCTTATCATCGTTCAATACAAATGAAACCCATTGATGCTAGTAAAAAGGTAAATCAGAAAAAGGTTTACAATGCTTTGTTTCCTCCAGCTGATAATTACACAATTACAGGACATTACAATGTAGGGGATTTAGTCAGAATAAAAAAAGAAAAGAGTATTTTTGATAAAGGATATTTACCTAATTATACGAATGAAGTATTCCAGATAGCAACCATTCGACCTACCATCCCCATTACTTATGAAATATCTGACAAAAGTGGGGAATTAATTCAAGGAGGGTTTTATGAAAAAGAACTTTCAAAATTTATTATGAAATAAAATTACTTGTATATAAATGGATTCAAGACGCTTGAGTGACATGTTATCGGGTATAGTGAAGAACAGAGAAATTCAGAGAAGAAAGGTTCAAGAATATGAGATGGAAAAAGCAGGTTTTCGGGAAATGGCTTCAGAATTTAACGCTCCAGTTGTTATGGCACAAAAAGAAAACATGATGGCACAAAAAGAAAACATGAAGACACAAAATGATAATACTGACGCCATCATGAAGAAATTAGGGGCGATTGATGGAAAATCAACCGTACAGTTTCTAAAATTACTTGATACATTTAAAACAACTCATCCATTCGAGATCACTGCTTCAAAGGAATCGAGTAGAGCGCCAACTCCTGCTTTAGAACCAACTCCCGCTTTAGGCTCATTATCCGTTGAAATGAATAAAGGTATTACCCAAGAGTTGTTAAATCAGATTAATTCAAAACATGCAGAATTCTGGGGTGGTAATGATCCTTATTTTAAAATGCCTATGTATTATACTCAACATCATACGGATATAGAGGAGGCTCTGGATCATTTAACAACTATAAGTAAAAGTTATGGTGGGACAAAGAGTAAAGGTTACTCTAGCCATAATCAAATTATTGAATTTATAAGAGTTTACAAGGATAGGTTAAGAACCATTCAAAATAATTTGGGATTAGTCAAACAACAAGGAACTGGAATATTTATGAACTGCAATGAAATGATTTCAAAATTGTACACTTTAATAGGTAGTAGAGTAAATGGAAATACATCTGATGAGGTGAGGAATGAAGCAATTGATATTCTGGATTCGTTAATGCGAAATAAATTTCTTACGAAGAGAGATTACAATTCAATATATAAAAAATATTTCTAATAAATGGTGTTGTTAAACATTGAAGGTAATGAAAGTATCATTGATATAACATTTAGTCAACCAATTGAATTGAATCGTCATTGGGATTATGAAATAGGTTTGAATCAGTGTACTTTGTGGTATTCGTGGCATAATATTAGTGATAAATTTGGGAATAATACATTTCAATACAGGAAAGATGAAGAGGGGGGATGGATGAATGTTACTATTCCTAATGGGATGTATAACGATGATTGTTTGAATAATTTTTTGTGTCAGTATTTTGATACTTCAAAAGATAAATGTCCTATCGTAATTTCATCAAATCCAGCATCTATGAGATTTGTCATCCTATTACAAGAAAAATATGTGTTTAGATTTAATAGTGACTTGTGTCAGATTTTAGGTTTTGAGAAGGATAGTGAGATATCTAAGAAAATCAATGAAGGTACAAAACTTCCGAATATAACAAGAAGCGTTGATAAAATTCAAATTCACTGCTCTCTTGTAAACAGTTCTATCGTAAACAAAAGTAAATCAGACGTCATTTGGACATTTGTTCCGAATACAGAACCCGGTTGTCAAATTGTTGAGAATCCTAGACAATTAATCTACCTTCCTATTAACACAAAAGACTTTATTTACTCCTTGAGAATGACAATTACTGATCAGTTGGGAAGACCTATCGATTTGAACGGTGATAACGTTGGATACGTTCTGCATTTAAGAAAAGCTTAAAGGATTAGTGAAATAAAATTATTTACCTATAAATGTTGATTAATAATAAGCGCTTACTTTATAAAAAGCAGTACGGAAGTGGAATCGGTAGTATATTCAAAAATATTGCCAATTCCCAGTTATTTCAAACGTCAGCAAAACAAATAAAAGATGGAGCATTGTCAATGTATAATAATATTATTAAACCAAGATTCGAGTTGTTGAAAAATAGAGCAATAGAATACGGGAAAGATCTGATTGATGTAAACAGGAAAGAACTCATTGATGTGATTGGAAAGAAGAAATCAATGAAGGATCTTCTGGGTACAAATAAGAGATTTTTAAATCAAAGAAGTCAGGACTTGATCAACACGATAATAACTGGAAGTGGTTTAAAGATTCTGAAATAATTTTTATCGAATAATTTCTTTCTTATATAAATGGCAGTAAATAAAGTTATCAGTCCGCAATGGAACATTTTTGATGAGCCGCTTGTTGATGATACAGTGGTCAAATATGAATTTAAAGAAATTCGAGAAACAGATGTTAATGTTTCCAATAAACAAGAGTTTGAATTCGTCACGAAGAAATTAGATTCCTGGTTCTATCCAAGTGAAAGTTATCTTGATGTTAGTGTAAGAATTGTAAAAGAGGATGGAACTAACCTAGCTGCAACCGATGTTGCTACTTTAACTAATAATGGATTTAATTTATTCAGTACCGCTGAGTATGTAATAAATGATGAATCGGTTGAAAAAATCAATCATGTTGGTATTACAACTACCGTTACAAAGTTGATTGAATATTCTGATGATTATTCTAGAAGTGCAGCTAGAAATCATTTCTGGTATAAGGATTATAATCAGGGAACCGATATCAACCCTATAAGTAGTTCATTTACCGTACCTGCAGGTGGAGCACTAGCAGGAACTGTGGTTGTCAGTACTAAATCTAATCCAAATTATAATAAGGGGTTTGAAAAGAGATATAATAGAACTAAAGACAGCAAAATAGTAAATATGTATTTACCATTGTCAGAGTTGTTTGGATTCTTGAAAGGAAACAAACGATTTTTTAGAGGTGCATCGCATAGAATTTGTCTAAGAAGAAATGACGATAATAATATGATTGTAAAAAATGGGGATACTAATTTTAAAGTGGTCATTGAGTATTTATCCTGGAAAATCCCTATCATAGCTCCTAGTATTGAAATGATGAGTGAATTGGAAAAAGGTTTGGCTAAGGATAAAAAGTATAATTTGATGTGGGAAGCTTGTAATACTTATAAAAGTGATGTTAGTCAGAATAAGGAGCACACCTGGAAAGTTGTGTCTGAGAGAAATAGTCCAACCAAAATTGTTGTGATGTTACAGAAAAATGACAAGCATAACAACCAAAAAAAGAATAATATGGTATTTGATCATATGGATTTAACAGACATCGAACTTAGAATTAATGGGGATAAATATCCTGAAGAACCACTCAAGTGCGACTTTAGCGATGAGAAATGTAAATACTCGAATCTTTACAATAGGTTCATACATTTGGGTTATAAACAATTAGCATTTGATACTGGTAGTGTTGTTAGTTTAGAAGAATTTAAATCAGTGTATCCACTATTCTGTTTCGATGTTTCCAAACACGAGTCAAATATTTATAATGGAACAACTGCTGATATTGAAATAAGTTTAACATTAAACGATGATCAACCCGTACCATATAATGTTTACTGTGTAATATATTATGAAAGAAAAGCTACGTTAGATATTATTAATAAAAATATGTATGTGAGTTTGTGAGTTTGGATTTTTATTAAATAAAATCAGCCGCTAATAAATGGAGTCGCTAAAAGAAGTCTTGTCAACAATTAGAATGAATAAATACAATGAGACAATCAGAAAGGAAGAACTAATTCTAGGATTGAAATATAGCATCGTTAAAATGAGAATGGCCAAGACAAAATATGGTGATAAGCTGGTTGTTGTTATTCATCATAATAACAAAGCCTGTGATTTGTTTATACCACAGAGATATAATGCAATTGCTGATGAGTTACTTCTAAAGAAAAATCTGGTTTTGCAGCCTATTATGAGAGTGAATAAGAACTCTGACCAATATGTTGATGTAGAACTGTTTACTCAGTAAAAATAAAAAAAAGTAGTAGGCTAGTTTATATAACTCTGAGCAGTTGTTGATTTAGCAGAATTTCTATTATATTTAGAAAAAAATGAAAAATTGAAAAATTAAAAATCTAAAAAGAAGTAGTAGTTTATATGTATTAATGGGTAATATTTCCTATTTCTTAGGACCTTTATTTGGGAAATAAGAAAATCAAAATATCTATTAAAAAGGGGATTATTTGGTAAAAAGGATGTTAAAATTCAAGAAATTGATGTTAAAATGGGGTTTTGAAATTGGGGTGGGGGTGGGGCAGTCCCCGGTTTATATAACTACTGACGACCCGTTTTTCCCGTGACTCTGTCAACTGATCAGGGCAAATCAGGTGTGCACTGACCCGATTTTCCCTGCGAAAGACTCCTACGGTGCCTGTTTCAAACTCAACCCCACAATCAACATCAAAAAATGAATTACTTGGGATTGAAATGTTAGACAAACAACGTACATCACACCGGTCTGAAATCACTGAACCGTCAGCGTTAATAGCACACGTATCTAGTACCGCATCTTTGAAAGTGCTAATTAAATTTCTATTTTCGCAGTCCAGCAGTAATTTGTTGCTGCATAACTGCACTGTAAAAAAAAAAATCTTGCAGTATTTACTACTGGGATTAATCTTGTCTCTACTGAGACAAGATTATTCTGATTTGGATTAATCTTATCCCAGTAGCAACAAGACCAACGTTTTCGATGGGATCCCAAAAATTTAATATTTGATCCAGACAACTAGGTCTTGTCTTCGCCAGATCTAGTCTTCGCCAGGCTAATCGTCTGAAAAAAACAAGTTCAGATATACCTGTATAAGCTATCTGTTTTTACGATATTGATCGAAACTTCCTGCTTTACTTCTGCCAAATTTCCAGTTTCGGCCGAATTACGAGCGAACTCTTTGCCCTGCAAAAAAAAAAGATAGTTAAGAAGCGAATTCAGCGTATCTCCTCATCCCTATGAAGAACATCTAATCAACTTCTAAAAAAAAAATCCGGTTCCAACGGATTCCGGACGAACTATATATGTCCGGGTAAAAAATGACCGTCATATACAGATTCAGCGTCTTTCTTACCCTTAAATCTATCATCTATTCAACTGCAAATTCAAATTTTGCTCTTAATAAATTTTCCGGTTTTGGCCGGATTCCGGACGAACTACTTGTCCGGCGAGAAAATGGTTTTCACCATCGTCTTCAGCATGTCTTCTTACTCCTAAATCGAACATCTAATCAACTTCAAATACAAATTTGCTTTTAACAATTTTCCGGTTTTCGCCGGATTCCGGGCGAACTACTTGTCCGGCAAGAAAATGGTTTTCACCATCGTGTTCAGCATGTCTTCTTACTCCTAAATCAAACATCTAATCAAATTCAGATAAAACTTTTACTTTTAAAAAAATTTCCGGTTTTGGCCGGATTCCGGGCGAACCACTTGTCCGACGAGAAAATAACTTTCAATATTCGGATTCAGCGTGTCTCCTTACCCCTAAATCAATTATCTAAATAGCTTTCAAAAAATATTTGTTTGCCCCTTAATTTGAAACCCCTCCCCCACCCTCAAATATTAAGCTACACAGCCCATCTACGAACTTGACTTGTACTTTAGGACCCAAAGGATCCTCCCACCAAGTTTTATCAAAATATCTCAATCCCTTCGAGAGTTATCGTGCTTACAGACGGACAGACAGACGGACAACTTTTGCGATGTCATAGGTATCCCGCCACTTACGTTTTGGGATCCCAAAAACCGCAGTTAACTTTAATCCTTACTCGGAGAAACTGTTTACAGTGTGAGACATAGAAACTCGGGAGAAACTCATGGGCGCAAAAGGAAATAATGGCGAAGGGCGAAGAAGCTAGGGATAATGTAAAAGGCAGAGGAATTAAATATTTCCTTATTGTCATACGGGAGAACCGAGAGATACCGTTTTCCCGAGAATGGGAATCAAGATACGCCTAGTGCAAAAAAAAAGTATATCCTGGTACGAGTAAAGTTCAATAATCGTCCTATCAAGCTTCAGAGAAGGCGTGGAAAAAACAGCCACATAAAAAGGTTGGGCTATAGCCTACCAGTATGCGATTATGTTTACGGGCACGGGTTCTTTAAAGGTCAGGTGGGATATCTCAAACTAAAGCAGAAGGCATTTTAGGTTAAAGTTGTTTAGGATAGTGGGTTTTTGGGATCCCAAAACGTTAGTGACGGATACCTATGACATCGTAAAAGTTGTCCGTCTGTCCGTCCGTCCGTCCGTCCGTCCGTCTGTCTGTAAGCACGATAACTCTCGAAGGGAATGAGATATTTTGATGAAACTTGGTGTGAGGATTCTTTGGGTCAAGAGTAAGGTCAAGTTCGTAGATGGGCACTGTAGCCCTACATTTAGGGGTGGGGGAGGGGGTTTAAATTAAGGGACATACAAAATATTTTGAAACAGCTAATGTGATAGTCGATTATGGGGTAAGAAGACATGCTGAACACGACAGTGAAAACCATTTTCTCGCCGGACAAGTAGTTCGCCCGGAATCCGGCCAAAACCGGAAAGTTTGTTAAAAGTAAAAGTTTTATTTGAAGTTAATTAGATGTTCGATTTAGGGGTAAGAAGACATGCCGAACACGATGGTGAAAACCATTTTTTGACCGGACAAGTAGTTAGCCCGGAATCCGGTCGAAACCGGAAAATTTGCTCAAAGCAAAAGTTGTATTTGAAGTTGATTAGATGTTCGATTTAGGGGTAAGAAGGCATGCTGAACACGATGGTGAAAACCATTTTCTCGACGAACTAGTAGTTAGCCCGGAATCCGGCCGAAACCGGAAAATTTTTTTAAAGCAAAAGTTTTATTTGAATTTGATTAGATGTTCGATTTAGGGGTAAGAAGACATGCTGAACACGATGGTGAAAACCATTTTCCCGTCGGACAAGTAGTTCGCCCGGAATCCGTCCGAAACCGGAAAATTTGTTAAAAGTAAAATTTGTATTTGAAATTGATTAGATGATAGATTTAAGGGTAAGAAGATACGCTGAATCTGTATATGACTATCATTTTTTACCCGGACATATAGTTCGTCCGGAATCCGGTTGAAACCGGATTTTTTTATAAGTTAAAGTTTTATATGAAGTTGATTAGACGTTCTTTGTAGGGATAAGGAGATGCGCTGAATTCCTTTCTGAACTATCTTTTTTTGGCTGGACAAGTAGTTCGCTCGGAACTCGGCCGAAAACGGAAATTCGGCAGAAGTAAAGCAGGAAGTTTCGATCAGCATCGTCAAAATAAATATGGCTTATACAGGTATATCTGAACTTAATTTTCTCAGATGATTAGCCTGGCGAAGACTGGATCTGGCGTAGAGAAGACGAAGTTGTCTGGTCAAATATTAAATTTTTGGGATCCCATTGAAACCTTTGGTCTTGTTTTTTCCGGCATGGCCGGAAGGACATTACGAAAATAAATTCATTTTTTCAATGATTCTTCGTTCCCGCACAAGTCGCTCAGAGCGCGAGCTAGGGAATGGCAAAGTTACATACACATTTAGATATATAGGTTGAGTGGTTTGAGTGATATATAAAAATAAACCATATTTATATATAAATATCCTTTATTGACCAAAATAGCAAAGACATCTAGCAAAGACGGTCAACCCAACACTTTTAACAAGATATAGAAAATTGCCAATGTCAGGTTGTGATTGGCCATATAGTTATTATCAAGCTGATTGGCCATGTATAATCAAGCTGAACATCCTTCCAGCCGAACGGCGGGTGCGGGCCATTCCGCGGCACAGCATCGGCTATAGAATAGATTGTATACAAAATAACTGGAGGGCTGGACCTTTTGCTTCCAGACCGCGAGTGAAGACATAGATTCATTCAGTCAGCGAAATATTCTTTGGATCTCTTTCTTTCAGACTTAAATATGAAACTGACATTAGGTGTCATTCTCCTATCCCTAGCTGTCTCAGGGACATTGTCGCAAAGTTGCGAGGATGGCTGGACGTTGTATTGCTATCCACAACGCTGCTACTGCTACCAAGCATCCACCACCCAGATGAGCTGGAATGAAGCACACTTCTTCTGCAAAAACCAAGACGCTGATCTTGCGTCAATCCATAGCAAGGAGGAAAATAACGTAGTCTTTAGTCTGACAAGAGGGAACAGTCATTGGATAGGTTTCTTCGATTCTGAAACAGAAGGAACCTTCCAGTGGACCGATGGCACGTCTGTCGACTACATAAACTGGTATCCCGGACAAGAGAATGAACCGAATGATGATAGGGAAGATTGCGTCTGTATGGTGACTAGTAGTCTTTGGGCTGACGACACCTGTCTGATGGAATTGTATGCAGCTTGTAAAAAGCCTTTCTTTTGATAAGCTGTGTGTCCTTTCTTTGTTATATTGGGTCGTAAATACAAACTTGTATTCTTTTTTATCTAAAAATGCAACCTCAACCTTACTCTACTTCATGTAACGGATGATCGTAACACCAATATTTAATGACCTGCGAGTCACAACTCCCTCGGCATACGGCACCTCGAGTAAGATTTAGATGACGAGTGCTAGATTTATGATCTCGCGGATTTAGCGAGATTGCTAAATATCTTCAGAATCAGAATAAGCAATATTGGCACAAGATTTAGCAAGATTGCAAATGTTAGCAATCTTGCAAATATTTAGCAAGATTGCTAATTCCCTAACCGGGATCACGGAAAGTTATAAAAGCCAGGAGTTGTGACTCGCAAGAGTTAGTTCTTCGAGAGTTGGTTCTTCGATAGTTAGTTCCTCGCAAGTGAGTTCGTCGTCAGTGTTATCTACTCGTCAGTGTTTGTCTTCGTTTTCGTCTACAGTATCCAGTGTTAGTACGATTCCAGTTAAAGTGCAACTGAAGAGCAGATGTCGACATACATGGAGGATTATTAGTAAGCGATATCAGGCTTAGGATTTAGGAGTGGAATTAGGTACGCCGTTTTAAGGTAAAATAAACATCCATATATATCTCTCTACCGCTACAACTGGTGACAGCTACGGTCTTCGGAACGGCTAGAGCTATATACGCATAGGCTGAACAATATTATTTTCAGGTGTTGATAAGGGTTTCAATATGTCAAAACCATGTGGAAGCAAGCCAGCAGTAACCGATGAGCAATGTAGAGCTCGTCAATATAGAGTTTATCAGGCCGAACTGGCGAACCAAGTTCCGGCATTCGACGGCCTGAGTGATGTCGACCATTTTATCTCGACCGCAACGCGATTTTTAAAATTTGTGGAAATTGAGTCGGTGGGCGAGCTGATAAATATCCTATACCTGCGGCTTAAAGGAACAGTAAACTTGACTAGGCAACTTTCGGCCATCAAACCGGCCTGGGGGGCTTAGATAAATGTACAGGGACTTATTGTTGACAGGACCCCCCATCTTTGTCATCTCGAAACCCCTCCTTATTGTTCCCAGAGCTAGCTGGCAGGGCCTTGCCCCTTATGCAATGTAGTTACGCACTCATGCACTGTAAAAGTTCGCGATTGTCTGTGTTATCAATATAACAGGGTTGCCACTTTACTAAAATAAATTCACTATGCAAAATGAAAAAAGTAATACCAAACAAGAAAAGTACTCAGAACGTGTTGCTGGGTCATAGTCACCTTGGAAATAGAACCTAACAACTACTTTTTTCTTCAAATCTGCTGCCAAAGTAAAAAGAGAGTTCTATTGTGAGCACAATTGTACTACCGGTGGCAACACTGGATTGGACCCTTTTAGGATCTTCACTTGAAAGAGTGGGTGTGGACGAGCACGCTTCGACTCCTTACGATTGCCGCGGAGAGCTCAGGTCTTGCAGCTCTAGCATATGTCATCTGACGATACAAAGCGGAACTAGCCAATGTGCAATTAGGTCGCTAGATGGTACAAACCATAAGTTCTGCACATTACGCGTGGCACCAATCAAAATTTTCTCTCGATTTTCCTGTCATATTTCGCATTTTATGACTATTGAGATGAAGCCAATGCTCCCTTTTTGCGATTTTGTCAGAATCAAGAACGGGGAAAGCTTCGCGATTCTGCAGAATCGAAAAGTTGCTTCGATAGTCAACTCTCGATTCACATTCTCCGTTCTCCTCCCTGATTCGTCAACAAAGGGCGGATGTTCAACCCGTATAAGCCTAAATTAGTGTTTTTGTCAAAAAGCGAGAATTGGAGAAACGAGATGAGACGGCAATCTGTACGAGGATCGAAAACTGGAAAGCGATAACTGAGAATTCATATCAAAAACGTATTTTGCAGTCAGAGAAGTCGGGCCCGTAGTATAACGTATATCACGTTGCTGAGCATGCTGTAGATTTGTCCCCGAAATAAGAAGTTCCCCACATCGGCGCTAAACCGTTGAGAATAATCGCAATGGCACTGAAGTGGTTTAAATTAACTGTCAACGGCAACGTAATGATAAATGTCATTATTTCCAACAAATTACAGTTGAGAGTTGCAGTTGCAGTCGTAGTCTATCTGTATAAAGGATTACCCGAACTACTGGATGTGCACTGTCGAAGGAAACAATGTATATTGTCATCTGACGTATAGAGTCAAAGATCCCTCCAAGCCGCTCACCCTAACTTCGGTCATACACCGCACTTAACGTCAAGGCTTAATCTCTCGATTGGAGGTATAATTTGTGTAACAATATTGGGTATAGAAACATATGGTTAGAACGAACATTTCACTCATCCTACTAGTAGGCCTATAGGCTACTTGTTTCTGCAGGAAAAGGATGATTTCGAGAGACATGTCGATAAACTTTTTGAAATCACCAGCAACGATCGACCAGACTAATGCAAAACCAGATACGTTCAAATTGGTGATGGGAAACTATGGGAAACCGAGAGGTTGTCAATATCCTACCTGCTTCTGGTTCATTCCCAAAAGCCTTCGAGACGGGAAGACAAGAGTCTCTCCACAAGGTGAGAGTTCACAATAAAAAGTGCTTGAACCAGATCCCCCACATACCATGTCAATCCGATTAATGCTATCCCTTCCTATAAAGCTCCTACGAGATAGGCTGGAAGAAAGGTTTGAGGCCGTTCCCACCCCTGTAGATGGTTGTGGATCTCTGGTGGTCATAGGTCTCTGCCTCCGTCACTATCCGTAGTGGGAAATCCTGCAGCGCGGCCTCACCGTGGCGGAAGGGTGGTCCTGGCGGAGTCGCCTAACCCGGCTCCGACTGCTAACTAGCGCTGCAGGGTGCCTTAGGACTAGAGACCCTACGGTCAAACTTATCTCCAAGAAACAATGGCACTGGCAAACCAAGGTAATGAAACTCTGGCTACGGCATACGTCCCGGCGACTCCATCGAAAAGAGAAGTGGGACCTCGAGCCCATCGGTGGCTTCCGCAGCCATGGGAGGACATGGGATCCCTACTGGCTTCAAATCTCGATGCCATTCACAGAAGACCGAGATTGATGGCACGCCTTGGTCCGTCAGCTGCTGTCGCCAGGTAGAGCTGCACAGCTTGCGTCCTGACACAAGTACATCCACAAGCACAATTAATGTTATAACGTTCTTTCAACGATTCATATTCAAAAATATAAGACAACGAATAGAAATTACCCTATGTAGCCCAATATTTGCAAGAACTTCGATAGTTGACAACATTGTTGGTGCCTTCTGTCCAATCCAAGTAGATCAGTTTCTCGATTGCCACATAGGCTACCAGCCTTACAAAATTAACGTTCCCCCACCTGCTCGGACAGAAGAAAAAAAGATGAAGAGACAGCAACCTTTAACCGAGAATGTATAACTTAAGAAAAATTTCCGGCGCCTGTCGCAGCGACATGACCGTAATTCCCAATGTAGCCAGCAGGACAGAGAAGATTGACCGGAAATGTAACCTCAAAATACGAAACGGGAATGGTTCTTCTCTTCCCCGATCCGCCAAACGCACTGATGCCTTGAACAGACGGTCGAGTTACGTCCGGATTCCGTTCACTGCAGGGGCGGATCCAGCGCTCGACTCTAGGGGGGGCGAATACTTTGAAAATTGTTGTCTCTTTTCGGCCGGCATGCCGAAAAAAATTTGACGTTTTTACAACGTCCCCCCATCATTTTGCGAGCACAAATTCTCTGTTCTGTACTACCAATTCCACATTTTAACGACAAAGCAGTTCCACGTATTTGCAAATTCATCTGCGCTTGCTCTAAAACAGCATTAAAACGAGACTTTTTTGTCCGTCTAGGGGGGGCGATCGCCCCCCTCGCCCCCCCCCCCTGGATCCGCCCCTGGTTCACTGTCATCACAACGGATTTCCACCAAATTTTCCATAGTACCGAGAATACCGAGGGCCGACAAAAGCATGCAGAATACGATTTCTTGTGTACATTTATTTCTTCTGTGTACCGAGAATACCGAGGGCCGACAAAAGCATGCAGAATACGATTTCTTCAGTCTTTTGTCCGACAAATATTTGCAGGGTTTTATTTCTTGCAGGGTTTTATTTCTTGCCCCGAGCCACCTAGCTTCGGTGGCACTCGTACTCTTATTTTCCAGAAAATCCGGTAGGGTGTGCATGATGTACTGTTAGATGGTGGATCAGCACAGTGAGATTACACCTTGCACCCTACCCGACACAATCAGATATTTCTACACCGTCATCACGGGAGCTTAACAAAAATTTCTCAAGACCTTTTGGGGGAGTCCCCCTTCCCCCCCGTAGTGACGCCCCTGACTCTCTGTACTTAATCGTTTCCATTCATTGGATACTTTAAAATAATTTGAAGCTCGAAAATCTTAGTTTCTCGGATTCGGTAGAATTTTTGAAAGATTCGGTAAAAAAAATTGGCTCTGCACCCCCCCCCCCCCCCTCAAAGAAAATGCACTTGCAACGCCCCCTGACTGTACCCCTCCTGTATAGTTTGTTAGAGACTACAACAGACTACAAATTTTCAAATTCTAAAAGAGTCCTGCAAGTTGCAAATTGCTCGATAACAGGCTTAAACTTTGGTAGTGCGCGACATGGGGAGGCTGGGATCATAGTTTGACTATGGATCTAACAAATTGTTTTATTGTAGCAGGCACATGGAAAATGTGTAGAAAAATCAAACTAATTATTTGCATTATCAATTTCTTTGAGTATTTCGTTTTCTGTTTTTTCTTGTTAATTCCCGTAAGTCCAAAGAATTAAGGATGTAAACCAGATCACAATAAACAAACGCCGTAAATTGTACTAAATTCGTTATAACAGTTTCTTATGTCGGGTCTTCACCTTCCGGAATCTGGGTTCCCAGGTTTTCCGAGATTTTTTCTGAATTTCTTCTGCAATACTTAATAAATCCGGAAATCTGGAAGTTCAAAAGCCCCTTTTTTCCGGATTTTTTTTTATGTACTTTCGGACCGGTTCATATTCCAGATGCAATCTACAGAAGAAGTCAAAGAATAATCTGGAAGCCCAGATTCCGGAAGTTCAGGGAGGTGAAGACCAGACTTTAGAGATTATGAAACTAAGCTAAATAATATTCAGCTTCTGAGACCAAAAATTGTCAAACTGGCCGAGGGTTTCTACTTCTGACATATCTAAACGTCCACAGGGTAACATACTTCGTTGTTTTAATCCTCTTACACGCCCCTCGATCTTCTTGAAGATTTTAGTATACAACTGACCCGCAACAGAGATCAGTGAATATTTAATGAGTAATAATGTCGAGTTGACGACCTTGTTTTCAAGAGTGAAAGTAATTTGTGGATAACCTTGGATACCCAGGGGCGGTTCGAAGGGGGGGCGTGGGGGGGTGACTCACCCCCCCATGCTTCAGAGAATCTACTCTCAGTCGTATGTTTTGAGCTTGTCTGTACGACAGTCGTATGTTTTGAGCTTTTCAGAATAAAATACAGGCGGTTACCAAACGCGAATTTCACCCACGAATCACATTTTTTAGTCGTATGGGTACGCAGAAATTTCTAGTCGGAGTTTTCAGATTTACAGTTGTGTGTTCTGGGTTTGCCAGAATGATAGTCGTATGTTCGAGCTTGTCATAATGACATCAACCGCGAATTTCGCCTGAAAAGACCCGTTTCTTATCGTACTTTACGAAGAGCTTTTCTTGTCGTAAATTAAGAACAGTCGTAAATTTTGAGCTTTCCAGATAAGGCAGTTAGCTAATCGTGAACTTCGCCTCCAAATGACCTGTTTCTGGTCGTATGGTTGGATAGAGATTGTATTAGTATGTTTTAAGCTTGTCAGGTTCACAGTTTTGTGTTCTCAGTTTGTCAGAATGACAGTCGTATGTTTAAACTTCCAGAATGACATCAACTGAGAATTTCGCCTGAAAATTAACCATTTCTTGTCGTACTTTACGAAGGGATTTTCTAGTCGTATGTTAGGGACAGTCGTAAGTTTTGAGCTTGCCATAAGAGGCAGTAGGTGAATTTCGACAGCAAATGACCAATCTCTGGTCGTATAGAGATTTTCATATGTCATATGTTACGAAATATCGTGTGTTCTGAGCTTGTTAGAAAGACAGTCGTATGTTTCGAACTTGTCAGAATGACATAAATGCGGTTACCAAATCGTGATTTTTACTCTGTGGCGCAGAAAGCAGGCTGGTTTTTAAAAATTTTGCCTGCGGCGCAACGTTTCAACATTATCCTATCTGGTTTTGTGCAAAAAGAAACAGGTTGATTTCTTTTTAAATGGCTTGCGGAGTAAGGTTTGCACATAAGCAGGCTTTGAAAGCACTGTGTATGACGGGCCTGATGATTCCACTATTTTTTTTTTTTACTCAAAATTCCGGGAAAATATCCCACTCCGTTTGGGAGTTATCGGGGGCACGGACAGGTTTACCTGCGCCGTCTTTCATAGTACCCTACTCGCTATCTGGTTGAATGGCCCGTAATTTATACCTAATATCTCAGCCACCTTAAAAGCTAGAAATTGTGTGTGAGGTAGTTGAATTTTCCCAGTAAAAGGTCGGACTACAAAAAAATCGCCTGCGGCGCTCAGTTTAAGTTTGTCTTAGGTACATACGTTAAAAGCTGCTGCTTGATATCTGAGCCACGTTAAAAGGAAGAGTTTGTGTGGGAAATAGTCACATTTTGACGAATAAAGGCCAATTTAACAAATTTTGCCTGCGGCTCTTTCGTAGTCCTACTTATTTCTATCTAGTTGGAGTGTGCATCATTTAGGTGCGGTTTTAAGCTTGAGATTTGTGGTCTAAGCTACATCTAAAAGTAAAAGTTGTAGAGTTGTAGTTGAATCTTACTCGGATTGAAAAAATTTTGCCTGCAGCGCTCAGTTTAAGTTTGTTTTGAGTAGATACGTCGGCTTGTCTTCTCTCCAGCGAAATTTGATAGGAACGCCATCCTCTAATTGCTAATTCCTATTACTTATTTGTTTATTATTTTACAATGTCATTTTCCATAACGTTTTAAAACTTACAACGTTAATATCTTGGTGCTGTTTCTAGCCAGTCGTATATTTTGAGGTCGTCACTCCCCCATGCCAAGCCCTTCGAACCGCCCCTGTGGATACCATGACTATTTTGGAGAAAACAGAGGTAACAGTGTGTTCGTAAATATTCGACACTTCGTAAAATGATAGTGTCTCCCACCTTCTCGGCCCACATGAATCAACTACTTTAAACTGATACGTCAACTGATTTTGTTCTCAGCAATAACAATCCTCTTCCCTTTCCAGTTCTCTTCAGGCCAGCTTTTTAGGCTCAAGCCAGAAAAACAAACCAGTTTTCATACTGACAAAGTCACAAAGCCAAAGGGTAACCATTCTTTTCTTTGACAGTGTCCAAAATCCATAATCTGTTGTTGACTGAGTCAGGTAGCTGGGTATGAAAGGCTCTGGGCGGGGTTGGGCAGGGTTGGGCTGGGGGCTGTAAATCAGCCCAAATGCAGTCCAGCATTTGCCACATTTTGGATGATTTGGTCTATCTCCTCAGGCTCAAGAGATTACTAATTATTTATGGCAGACAGGAACAACCTCAAGTCCTCAAACAGTCAAAGCTACAACTGTCTAAAAACAACTAAAAGAAAGTAAAGAATTTTAGATATAACTTTCTACTCACCCAGCTCAAGATCACAGAGCAGCCTCAGCAATTTTTAATCCAAGAAGCTATGCTATGACACTACACATTTTACACTGTTCAAAAACTGTGCGAAAAGTCAAATAATAGTCACCAAAAGATCTGCCCCGAGCCGAGCCACCTATACTAGCTTTGGTGGCACCCGTACTCTTTCTTATTTTCCAGAAAATCCGGTAGGGTGTGCATGATGTACTGTTAGAATTTAGATGGTGGATCAGCACAGTGAGATTGCACCTTGCACCCTATCCGACGCAATCGGATGTTTCTACACCGTCATCACGGGAGCATAACAAAATAATTTAAGATTGGGAGGTGTAGAACCTGTATTGTATGGGACTTTCGACTTTAAAACTAACTTATCGGCGTTTGAAGATCATTCTGAGCCAGGGACTTGCTGGAAAAGTTAATTGGACTATTTATTGATTGTATAATTTCATTTTTGCGAAAAGTTTCTATGGAAGTGAGAGCTGGAAGGCTTAAAAGTTTGTAAACAAAAACAGAGTCTCTAATTCTATTGGTCGGTTATAATGTGTCGTTAAAAAAAAAACATTAGGAACAGGATTGTTTTTTTATAGGGATGTTTGAAGCCGTCAAGCTCTCATTCTGATGAAACTCTTCTTCAAAGCTGCTATCATACAATTAAGAAAAAGCCAGTGAATGTTTCCAGTTATTTAGAGACTTAGAATAGTTACCAGACACGGATAATTCAGTCTAAAAGTCGAATGTCTTTTACTTCACAATGTTAAATTACTATTTTTCTACTCCTATCCGTTTTTTTTTTTTAGGCTGCAATCTCTATAGAATTCGTTATGAGAGAAACAATGAATGTCGTCTGATTTTAGCTATTTTGTGACCATTATCAATCATGTAATAAATGCTATTTGTTGCAGCTTGATTTCGGGGCATCAGTGGAATTATCGACCTCGTTTCGTTCGGACCATAACACAATTGTTTGTGACAGATAATTTTACTAATCGACCAAGGCGAAAACGACACAATAGGTCAAACGCCTCAAGGACCGAACGGGCAAACATCAATCTGGGGGGGGGGCAAACTGGGGTCAGGGGGGGGCCAGTTTGCCCCCCCCCCCTGCCCCATAGCAAATTACGCCTTCCTGTCACAGGTTTCGTTAGGGAGAAGTGGAGTCCGGGTCAGTGAATGAATGATTTGTAAGATTCGATACTCAGTGCTCAAGGGTACAAATGCAGGGGCGTAATTTGCTATGGGGCAGGGGGGGGGGGCAACTGCCCCCCCCCCTGACCCCAGTTTGCCCCCCCCCCTGCCCCATAGCAAATTACGCCCCTGCATTTGTACCCTTGAGCACTGAGTATCGAATCTTACAAATCATTCATTCACTGACCCGGACTCCACTTCTCCCTAACGAAACCTGTGACACTTGGCCGCAAAAACCTGTGACATTCGTGTGCCCATGAAATTTGGTCTTCTGAACAGTTTTGAGCAACAAAACTCATAGATACGCCATTCCTAAAATGTCTTCCTGATTAGTTTTTTTTTTGCCGCTAAATACCCAACTACGTTATGTCAAACTTAGTCAAGTTTGTCAATTCTGTCTTCCGACTTTCCTACGAGGCTAATGCGCTACTCGATATGAACCGAAAGCCTCATAACCGCTTATTCCCCCTTCAGACAACTTCGAGGACAACTTATACCAAGATCGGTGTATGATTGTTATTGTTTCTCTAGCGCATCTGCCGGTGTCACTGGATTTTAGGAAAGGTGTATTTCTGCGGTTGGCCAGAGGTGGGGAAACGTCAAATACGAGCTCAAAAATACAGCGAAAGATCAGTCAACAGTACCAAGACAACAACAAAGAGGGCAAGAGTATTTAGGCCCCAAAAGGCCACCATACCGGCAGGGTATAGGGATTTATTCGACTCCACATGGTCGTATTACACAGATAGGGAGAAGGAGGTTCTGGTGCTTTTTGTTCTTGCCCACACGAACCCTCTGAATTGATTCAAATCCTGTAAACCAATCAACGACGTTTGTTGTCGTGACGTTCCTGGCTCTTCGCTGGGCACACGGCGATTCTTCATCGGCACGAAGAGTTAGTCATCAAGAGTAATACTCTTTACGACTATCTCTCCTTGCCGATGCAAAATCTCCGGGTACCAGCGGAAGAAAGAAAGAAACGGCATCACAGCTGATCCGAAAGATCGCCGTGATTGCTTGAGACAGGATTTGAGTCGTTGAGTTTGAGCCGTTACGGAGGCGTTTCCTCCTTCTTCCTGAGGATCACTGGCGTGTTTTGGACTTGGCCCGAAGCTTTCTGATTTAAGAAAAATCTATCTAGATGGTGTAAATTTGTCACTTCCTGAACTTTTGACCAAGATCAACCCTGCCGTAATTACTCGAGTGGGCGTGTATATAGATAAATGTTTAGAGTTAAGAAGGAGTCTGAGTGTTCAAGTTATATTTTTTTGTTGTTTTTGTGTGTATATCCCTTGGGCTTTCGAAATACACTTATCTATCTATCTATCTATATAGTATACCCTTGGAGACAGTGCGCGGATGAAAAACTGTTAGTCTACACTACAGCACTGACGACCACAGAAGAAGGGAATTTCGCAGTCGTCTCTGCACGACCAGAGAAGGTGAAAATACTGGGGGCTAAAAGGTTACTGGTTCCGGGGGGGGGGGGGCTAATCCCGTGCTTCTGACTGGAGGTATACAAAATTATCCCTTTAATCACCGGGCACAAAGCCTGTGTATAAAATTGGTTACAGAAACTCAACAATACGCTCAGACATACAAATCTCCTTCCAACAACCGCATCGCATTAGATGCATCAACCGAGTATCAACTAGTCTACATAAATACTATTTTATTACCGACCGATCTCTATAATATACAGGGGAGGTGACCAGTCGGACGATCTGCAGTAAATTTTGCTCCTTCGCTGTCAGCCATTTTACATTAATCATGGATGCACAATTTTTACAGATAATACCTTGGGTGTTATCCTTAAGTGTTACATAATATTTTCATAATGACATTTAAAGAAACCTTCTTGCTTATTCTGCCTTTTATAATATACCTAGCTCCCTCGTGGAATTTTAAGCTTCTAAAATCCCGGGCTTTCTCCATTGTTTCGTTTCGTGCCAGCGATGTTTTAGCGCTTTTTCGGCCGTGCCGAGTTTTGCCCGTCACACAACGCAAGGTATGCCGTAATCTTCAACGTCCGCTCACAACTCTGTCACACATAAGGATACGAGAATGTTCTGTTTTTTACTTCTTTTGTTTGCTTAGTTTTCCCACTTTAAACGACGGCACGTTCAGTTTTCAAATGTTTTGCGCCCAGCCGCCGCCTCGGAGAGCAGGAGGGCTGGATGGAGTCGACAAGCGCTATCAAGAAAATCGCTAATTTTAGGTGGAAAGTAATGGTATTTTCGGAAAACATTTTTTCTGACCCATTTCGCAGCGAGAAGATCATTCTAATAAGAGTTGCGCTTTAAGTATTTATGTTTCCGCAAAAAGAATTACACTCTTCAGCTCATAATTCTTAAGCTCATAAGATAGATATTCTGCAACACGTGAACACATAATATTTAAGGTGTCATCTGTTGAAACTGCAAAACGTTGTAAACTTTTGGCAGTGTATAAGGCGATAAATTTACAATGACTATTTCCGCACTGACGACGAACTAGGCCCCCTCTCCTGTAATTTTAAACTCTCAACCTTTAACATAGCTCCCCCCAACCAAACAACATAACTCCAAAGTATTCAACAGTCTCCGAAAAGGCGAAAAGTTTACTCCCCAAAGAAATACATTCCAAACCCGCCATAAACTCAGCTCGTCGAAAACTTATGACAAAAAAACATCAGTTGCGTTTTTGTTTGGCGGCTTACATTCTCTATCGAAATTCTGATGAAATTACTGCGATGACCAATTAGAGAACTTGATCACTATACCAATATATTTTGTTGTTGTAAAATCAATATTAAATAGGCCACATGATTTATGTTTCTACTATTTTAGTGTTTTCACTATCAGACAAGCTGCATCAATACTAAGGCGACAAAGATGGAGAACTTGATTACTATACCAACTTCATATTCTGTTTTACAGTAAACTAACATTAAATAGGCCATATGATTTTGTTTATGTTATTTAAGACACTTGCTATTAGATCAGATAAGCACTAGTTTAGCGGATTTATTTTTTTCAAAAAGACTTGATTAATGTGATTCGTTGTATAATATAAAACATAGTCACATATTATAATAACCTATTTGTAAAATCTTAACGCCAAATGTAATAATAAACAATATATAATTTAACAAAATATTATGTGATAGTTTTTGGTAGTTTGTCCTCCATTCAGCTAATGTACAAATTCGGATATTTTTTGGTTACAAAAAAAAAAATAGTAATGGCATTTCACCGCCCAAACAAAAACGCAACTACAAACAATTTGGAAAATGGCTCGGAAGACTTGCACCCTACTTACACACTAATATTTACTATGGGTCAGTATAACTGAGGCTTGTTATTTTCTTCCATTATAAACAATGATTGGAATCTGGCTAATGCCATCTATGAGAAATTACAGTGAGCTAGTTGCGCAAATGCCCGATGGAGTAGCATTACGCTGCCAGAAGTTTCATAACAGGCAACAGAAGGAGGCGCGGTTTCAGCAGACAGTGAACGTGTTCGAAAGCTTTTTAGTGCTGTAAATGCTGCATTCGATGCTGCATTTTATTTATTTTTTGTCCAAAAGCACTTCCAGAATACCGAAATTTAGCCTTAATCGCCTGCTCCCCAGTTTCTTCTTGAAAATTCAGCGTAAAATTTAGCATCTTTGCTGAATTTTTCGATGAATTTCATGCTGAATTGATGCTGCATTAACTGAGCGAAAATTGAAGTCCGAAAGCGAAATGCTGCATAAAATCCTGAATTAATTCAGCATTCTCGTTCGTTTCGGAGCTTTCGGACACGTTCAGTGCGTAACAGACAACACTTGGGATGTTATCTGTTGTGTTGGAAAACGTTATACATGAAATGACTTGCAGCATTGCCAGGAAGAGCCAAAAAAGTATCTACTGACTTTTTTGTTTATCGTCATGATGTCGGAAATTCAGCAGATGCTTTTTGGAGATTTTTGGCTCTTCCTGATGGCAACGCTTGTTACGCATAACATTTTCAGACACAACAGACAACATCCGAAGTGTTGTCTGTTACGCATTGTCTGTTGAAACCGCGCATCCTGCTGTTGACTGTTATGAAACTTCTGACGCTATAAAGGACAACTCGCAATACCTAGTGTTTCTGCCACGATGTTCAGATAGTTGACCACTTTAAGACTTAATGCTTCCAGAAAATTACACAAGGCCGGTCTTCGGACCGATAAGCTTCTTGGAGACAGTGATCGGGAGCCTGATACGTCACGTAAAGAGAATGAATGTGGTAAGCGTGGTAATCAGTGTAGCCTAATGCTAGTAGAGGAGATAGGATACACTTAAGGCGTTTTTCCGTGCTCTAAACAGGTTGTGGGTGACTGTGGCTCGAGAAGAGCGTTTCCGTGGCCTTTTGTGCGGCCCAAAGGTATGTTTCCGCGACCAACAAGATTTTCGTGGCTCGCTTTGTGGCTCAAATTCGACAAACAACGGCCGAGGTGATTGTCGATTTTGTGGCTCGATTTTGGCAGGAAATTCAAATTTAGCAGCAAATAACGTCAAAACAATAAAATTAAAAAACTTTCTCAAGTATGTAGACATAAAACTGAACATCATTTTTGCACGGAATGGTAAGGAGGAAAGCCTGGAGTTCTATTTACTGAAATTTTTACATGATTTTTATTTATATATTCAGATATTTTAAATTACCACCCAAAAATAGACAAAACGGACAAACGGCTCGACTGTGTGGCACACAATCGTATTTCCGCGAGAAACACTCAGAAGTGTGTGACCCACAATTGTGTCACGGAAAAACGCCTTTATGAAGTGGAGAATCTCGGGAACGAGAATGGATGGAGATACTACTGAAATAGGATAAACGCATATCAAAAGTACGGCGTGTCCTTTATGAGTAGTAGTTGCAGACTTTTCAGAACGCTTGAAAGCACTTTGTCTTGTCTAAAGAGAGCGTGTCCGAAAGCTTTTTAATGCTGCATTTTTTTATTTTATTTTTTGTCCAAAAGCTGTTACGTTTATTTCTTCTCTGGCACTTCTAGAATACCGAATTGCCGGTACCAAAAGGGTGCCGGAAATGAGTGTACATCAGGTACCGGTGAGTTAGTACCCCCCCCCCCCCCCCCCGATGATTCCCTGACTCTGTGTCTTCCAGCCTGCTTCCTACTTGCCGATCGGACCTCCTACTTGCCGATCTGCATATTGATGTACGCCAAATTGTCGGTGAGCATCCCCTCGATTTAAGTTTTGATACCGTAATCTGGCTTACAATCGAGAGACATAGTACAGTCCATTTAGAGCACAACCAAATTGCAACAGAAATAATTTTTACACCATCTTGTGGAACAAAGTTGGTAAAAATATAAATAGTTGAGAACCGTAACTGGGTGCAAAGTACGTGGTTTTAGTGTTTTAAATTTTATTTTGTTTTAAGGTTGTGCAAAGATAGTGTTAAAATCTGTTACGATTTGTTTGCGGTCAAATCGGCTGTAGGCTACTATAATAGAAATACGAATTTCGTGTATAGTGATGAGTGTGAAACACTTTGGGTTGGCCAAGGGGTTGGCCATATCTTTGAGCGCATGTGATCTTTGAGTTCAACATATGAAACTACATCAGAAATGTGTTTCTCGTAAAGTGAACGCTAAGCCTTAAGAAAATCAAAACTTTCAGCTGAAAATAAAAAATGAAACAGAAAACGCTAAAAAAAATGCACCCCGCTAGGTTTCTAAACTTTGATCATGTACAGTTCTTTTAGGATCCCAAAACGTAAGTGAGGGGTACCTATGACATCGCAAAAGTTGTCCGTCTGTCTGTCCGTCTCTGAGCACGATAACTTTCGAAGAGAATGAGATATATTGATGAAACTTGGTGGGATGATCCTTTGGGTCAAGGGAAAGGTCGAGTTCGTAGATGGGCTCTGGGCTCACCCCTATATCTAGGGGTGGGGGAGGGGGTTCAGATTAAGGGACAAACAAAATATTTATAAACAGCTAATGTGATAGTCGATTATGGGATAAGAAGACATGCTGAACACGATGGTGAAAACCATTTTCTCGCCGGACAAGTAGTTCGTCCGGGATCCAGTGAAAACCAGAAAGTTTATTGAAAGTAAAAGTTTTATTTGAAGTTGATTAGGTGTTGGATTTAGGAATAAGAAGACATGCTGAACACGATGATGGGAACCATTTTTTCACCGGACAAGTAGGTCGCCCGGAATCCGGTGAATACCGGAAAGTTTGTTAAAAAGTTTTATTTGAAGTTGATTAGATGTTCGATTTCGGGATAAAAAGACATGCTGAACACTTATGCGGAAATAGATTCAGGAGTAAGAAAAGACGCCGAATCCGTATACGACAATCATTTTTTACCCGAACATGTTGTTCGTCCGGAATCCGGTTGAAACCGAATTTTTTTTTTATAAGTTTTAGTTTTATTTGAAGTTTATTAGATGTTCGTTATAGGGACAAGGAGACACGCTGAATTCGTTTCGGAACTTTCTTTTTGTGCTGGACAAGTAGTTCGCTCAGAATTCGGCCGAAATCGGATATTTGACAGACGTATAAAAGCAGGAAGTTTGGGTCAGTATCGTCAAAATAGATATGGTTTATAGAACTATATCGGAACCTGGTTTTCTCAGATGATTAGTCTGGCGAAGACAAGACCCAATTGTCTGGATTAAATGTTAAATTTTTGGGATCCCATCAAAACCTTTGGGCTTGTTTCTACCGAAGATGGTGTAAAAGTTATTTATTTTGCAATTTGTTTGAGATCGGGTCGAATTTGACGCTAGATTGACTGTACTAGCATAGGAAGTGTCAGAGTGAACGTGAGTGTGTCCTAATCGCTGTCTGAAGTAGAATAAGGTCGGGATTATATATTTAGAGAGATTTTTATTTCATAAAATATCACTAGTTTGTATTTACGACCCCAATGTAACAAAGAAAGGACAGAAAGCTTAAGAAGACCAAGGCTTTTTACAAACTGCATTGAAAAGACTGATACACGTGGTGTCAAACCAAGAACTATCAGTCGTCATATAGGCACAATCTGCTCTACTTCCATCATTCGGTTGATTGAGACCCCAGTTTGTGTAGTCGACAGACGTGCCATCGGTCCATTTGAATGTTCCTTCTGTTTCAGAATCGAAGAAACCTATCCAATTGTTCCCTGTTGTCACATTAAGGACTACGCCATTTTCCTCCTTGCTATGGATTGACGCAAGATCACCGCCTTCTTTTTTGCAGAAGAAGTAAGCTTCGTTCCAGTCCAACGGGGTGCCATATCCTCGGTAGCAGTTGCAGCGTTGTGGATAGCAATACAACTGCCAGCCCTCCTCGCAACTTTGCGACAATATCCCTGATACCGAACAAACATCTCTCCTGAAAAGTAGCGGTTTTGGACATAGGATAGTTTGATTCGGAGCCCATTTAGAGGTAGGATAGTTTGATTCGTAGCGCATTTGGATGTAGGATAGTTTCATTCCAGTGTAGCGATCTGAACCTGGTCTTCTCAGATGATTAGTCTGGCGAAGACAAGACCCAATTGTCAGGATTAAATGTTAAATTTTTGGGATCCCATCAAAACCTTTGGGCTTGTTTCTACTGAAGGTGGTGTAAAAATTATTTATTTTGCAATTTGTTTGAGATCGGGTCGAATTTGACGCTAGACTGACTGTACTAGCATAGAAAGTGTCAGAGTGAACGTGAGTGTGTCCTAATCGCTGTCTGAAGTAGAATAAGGTCGGGATTATATATTTAGCGAGATTTTTATTTCATAGAATATCACTAGTTTGTATTTACGACCCCAATGTAACAAAGAAAGGACAGAAAGCTTAAGAAGACCAAGGCTTTTTACAAACTGCATAGAAAAGATTGGTACACGTGGTGTCATACCAAGAACTATCAAACATCATATAGACACAATCTGCTGTACTTCTTCCATTATTCGGTTGACCGAGATTCCAGTTTGTGTAGTCGACATACGTGCCATCGGTCCACTTGAATGTTCCTTCTGTTTCAGAATCGAAGAAACCTATCCAATGGGAAACCCCTGGTGCCAGATTAACGACTACGTCTTTTTCCTCCTTGCTATGGATTGACGCAAGATCACCGCCTTGTGTTTTGCAGAAGAAGTATGCTTCGTTCCAGTCCATCAGGGTGTCATATGCTCGGTAGCAGTTGCAGCGTTGTGGATAGCAATACAACTGCCAGCCCTCCTCGCAACTTTGCGACAATATCCCTGATACCGCAAAGGACAGAAGTATGACACCTAATGTCAGTTTCATGTTTCAGTCTGAAAGAAAGAGATCAAAATAATATTTCGCTGACTGCATGATTATGTCTTCTTTCACAAATTACGCACACCTGTTTCATCGGGATGACCGATGTATCCTGTATTGCTTTCCGTTAGTTATTTTCCTGTTGTCTTAGTTCTTTTCTTTTCTTTTTTCTACTTTCTTTACTCCACTTTCTTTTGTTGTAAAACATTTTGTGGGTCATAAATAAACTTACTTACTTACTCTGACTGCATGATTTTTATGTCTTCACTTGTGCTGGAAGCAAAAGATCCAGCACTCCAATTATTTTGTATACATGAGTGCATCATATGTGCAGTGAAATGACCCACAGCCGCCATTCGGCTGGAAGGATATTCAGCTTGGTTATACACGGTCAATCAGCTCGATTATGATATGGCCGATCACAACTTGTAATTGGCTATGTTCAATAAATTTATCTTCGGACATTTTTTAAATCTTGTTCTAAGTCTTGGGTTAACTGGGTTAACTCTATTCACTAGCTCACGCTGTGAACGGTCTGTGCGGGAACGAAGAATCAATGACATAACGAATGTAGGCTACTGCGGCCATGCCGGGACATAAAAAAATAAGCACTCCAGCTACACCATTCTGAATATACTCAACAAATGCTGGATTTTGGACAGAATGTCCGGAACTCGCTGTTTTTTTTTTCTGACCAAACGCATTTTTTAGGCAGTGAGAGTTTGCTATTAGTTGCATTTTAAACAAGTGATGACCCGTGTATCTATTCGTCTTCGCAAATGCAGAGCGAGGCTTTTTCAAGTGACTGCAACATTCAAACCCCTACGGCCTACCTGTTCTTAGATTCCACAGACTAGACGGCGTACGGGCCAATGAACACTACGGGAGACCAATCACAAAGTCCGTAGATATACACAGGTTTGTTAAGATTACACATTATTCTGTAAATATCGTGCAACATGTTTGTTTGTTTTCTCTCGTCACTTCGAATTGACGCAAAAGGAAAACCTTTCTACTGTGAGATCATGGCCCGTGAGATCATCACCTGAATTAGTATTCGTTTACTAAAACTGAGTCAGAATCGTTCGCGCAGTGGCTCTCACTTTGCTTTCCAGACACATTACTTCTTGTATAAGTGCACCCGATTCATGGCCGATGCTTTCGATGTCTTCCACCAAGTTTTCTGTCGAGAACATGACGAATCACACTGTAATTGTTGGCAATTTTCCCACCAAATATGAGCAATTGTAACTAAGCGCTTGAGACTTACTTGAGATTTTTTTTTTTCAATAGAAAAGTTGAAAAGACGTCATCAATGAACGCCATCTTAGTTAGGTCGAGGGGCTGCTCACTTTCGTCGCTTGTCGTATCGTATCGTACGGTATCGTATCGTTGTGGGATTCCAAAATTTTGATTTCACAGGCTCGTTCACAGGTAAAGTCCGTACTGGAAATTTCGGAATGCTTGAGCTTTATCTTTGGCCATTTTCTATATCTTGTTAAAAGTGTTGGGTTGACTTATCTATGCTAGCTATCGTCAGGGGCGTTACTAGCCAAAATGTTTTGGGGGGTGGACAAGGTATTTACCGACTGGCTGGTCATTATTACTGACTGCTTTTGCGGATAAAAAGGACTATTATTGAGGAAAAAAACTACTGTGTTGACGAAAATTCGGCTGATTTTAAGAAAAAAAGAGTATTTTTATGAAAAACCGACTGTTTTTAAGAAGAATCGATTGTTTTTCAGACAAAACAACTATTTCTAAGAAAAAATCGACTGTTTCTACTAAAAATTGCGGCGCTTCGCGACGCGACACGTAGTGAGCTGAAAGACAAGGATACTCCTCAGCCAGGATCTGAACCTACTATCCCCGCTCTCTAGGCAAATGCTCTACCCCTGAGATTCGCGGGGCTTGTGAACATAGTTCGCATTACAATAGTAAGATAGAACCTGGCCATAAAAATATCATCTAGTACGAGTTTTGATTAAAAAGAGGTATGTTAGTTTCTAAAATTAAATACAATCATGAATTAAATGGGAATAATAGGAAAGAAACTACGCTTAGTGCTACATTTTCTTTGATACAGAGCACACGGGCTTGGGTCTGCTTGATAACAATAACAGTTTTTATAAGTATGTTCGAGGAAAGAAATTGAAACATGAGAAGCTTAGACTAAGTTCTCACTGCCAAGACCACTGTTCTCACTATCACCAGAAATCCGGCCAGATTTGTGTCTCAAGAATTCTGGTCAGATTTCTTTTTCAGATTACTTTTCGTGGATGTCCACATCAGATTCTGGATTCTGGACAGAACGTCCGGCACTCGCCGATGATTTTCTAACAAAACGGATTTTTTAGGCAGTGAGAATTTGCTATTAGTTGCATTTAAAACAAGTGATGACCCGTGTATCTATTCGCTTTGCACTTGCCATCTTCACAAATGCACAGCGAGGCTTGCTATGCTCAGTGTGAAAGGCTACTTTCCGTTTAAAGTGACTGCAACATTCAAACCCCTACCTGTTATCAGATCCAACAGACAAGACGGCGTACGGGCTGATTGAACACTACGGGAGACCAATCACAAAGTCCTTATACGATTTAAGATAAGACTTATTTCCGTAAAAGCACACAGCTGGCCATGGAAACACGGTTTGTTAAGATTACACATTATTCTGTAAATATCGTGCATGTTTGTTCGTTTTATCTTGTCACTTCGAACTGACGCAAAAGGAAAACCTTTCTACTGTGAGATCATGGCCCGTGAGATCATCACCCGAATTAGTCTTCGTCTACCAAAACGGAAGTCCAAGTCGTTCGCGCAGTGGCTCTCACTTTGCTTTCCAGACACATTACTTCTTGCAAAAGCGCAGCCGATTCATGGCCGATGTTTTCCACCAAGTTGTCTGTCGACAACATGACGAATCGTGAGGCCAGTCCTAATTTGCATCCTCACACTGTTGTAATTGCTGGCAATTTTCCCACCAAATATGAGCATTTGTAACTAAGCGCTTAAGTACTTACTTGAGATTTTTTTTTTTTTAAACGGAGAAGTTGGAAAGATGTCACAAATGAACACCATCTTATTTAGGTCGAGGGGCTGCTCACTTCCGTCGCAAGGTGTGCAGGGTCTTTGCCTCTGTAACTCCAGGCCAACCTTCATCCGTATCGTTGCGGAATTTCAAAATCTGGATTTCACAAATTATGCCCGCATTGGGAATTTCAAAATGTGTATGCCTTTAGGGCATTTCTGAGATATAGGCTAAAAAGGAAAATTTAGCCTAATCCATATTTTATAGCCTGTTCTTTCTTCCATAATTTTTTCAAGGGATAGGGTTGATAAAATCTAACGCTTGTTTGAAAAGGCAGAATTTAACAAGAGCTAAAAAAAAATATCGTTTTTTCACTAGCTTCGACACGTAAATTGCTTTTGAAATACGGCTGGACAAGAAATGAATCTGAAAATAACAAGACCAAAGGTTTCGATGGGATCCAAACAATGGAATATTCATTGGACTTCTTGATCCAGATAATTGTATCTTGTAGATTTCTGGTCTTAACCAGACCCCTTTAACATTTTGCTATTTGTCCAGAAACAACCGCTTGAATATGTTAAAAAAGATTGTTACCGTGCTGGTGTCTTGTTTTGTTTTCAGTTTTAATTTTGAGGATTGTTGAAATTTTAAATAGCTATTGACCATTTGTGCGCAATTTTAAATGTTTAGAACTATATTGATAAATTTGTGCATGACAGTACTCACCAATTTTGGTTTTGTTACCGTGAAAATGCGAGCAAAATAAAGTATTATTCTATTTACTATTCTATCTATTCAACTAATCATATGAGAAAAAAACACAGTTCAGATACCGATTCAGCATCCATTTACTCAAATATCTCGTATCTGATCGACTTCAGAAAGTCTTTAACTTTGACCAAATTCCTCGTTTTAGCAGTAGACTATTTCCGGCGGAACTGTTTGCAGAGAAAAAAGAGCTGGGCAAAATGAGAGGCGAATCTATCGATCCAAACGGGTTTTAAAATTCAGGGTAAAGTTCGATTCAGCCTTTCTCCTTACCCCGATCTTTCCAGGTTCGGCCGGATTCCGGGTGAATCATTTTGTCCGCAAGAAAACGAAGTTCATACGGATTCAGCATAGGCATGCTTTACCCCTTAAACGACTATGTCATTTACTTAAAAAATATTTTGTGTATGCTTAATCCGAAACCCCCTCCCCCACCTCTAAATAAGACGACCCACATGTCAGGGTTGTCGAGTGTGGTAAGGCTTATAGTATGGCAGCAGGAACCAGACGGTGGTACGAAAGAAAAAATATGTATTGACACACACAGTAAGTACAAAGAGATGTTAGGCATACGCGAGTCTGATCTAGTCTGAAGATACTGAGCTCCAGCGGCAATATGTCAGGGTGCATTGGACTAGCGGCACGTACTCCATGTATGTATGAGGCCGTGTCCTAGATATGTGAAAGCAGGCGACCCTGACACAACCTCCCCCCTTATACTAAAAAATGGCGAAGACATTTTTAGAATATGATGTGCACCCCTTTTCTTTCTGCTACAGTTCGTATGGGCACACTTTTGGGGTAAGCTGTGCTTTTGGGCTGTTCTGCCGAGGCAAAACTTCGCACAAAATCAGAAACACAATGGGAGAGGTGGAAGCCGGAGATTCAGACTAGATGGTTGAAAGTTGACTCGCGATGAAAATGAATTTGAATATACAGATGCGTCGGTGCGTCGGAACTCTATCTTAGCTGAACGACCAATGCCATCTTGTGGTGACTTGACTGCCTGTGCGACTTCTTACGAGCGGAATCCAGCTTAGGACATCTTCTTGACAAGGCAGATGGCAGAAAACTCATAGACTAGAAAAAGTTGACTAATTAGAATGATTCTTAGATAAGATGTTTTTCTTACGTTTGTTAAGTTTCAAACACAGTGGCTTATGACCATAAACGATACATACATTTTTTTTTTCCGTACTGATTTTAAACCGAAAGAATCAAGATTTGATTTTGATTGTGATAATCCTATGGTCAGTGTCGTTCAGAAGATAGTAGGAAGAGTAGCTGTTTATGACCAAAATGGTACATAGTATGCTATTTCTCTTTCGAAAACTGACTAGTTATTTATCTGAAAAAAAAAAATCAACACCATATCGTGACTGGAGGATCGTATTCAGCGAGAAAATAACTGAAATCACTACTTGATCTCTGATTTAATTCGGATTATCTTGTTTGGAACGGAGGCTGCGTGAACTTAATTCGAAGAAATCGGGATACTTATTTCGACCATGACTAGCTAAAAACAAATCGAAGATTAGGAAAGTAATTTGATTAATACGTGACCTTTTTGTTATTAGTCGGTTCTGCAGTTTAGGACTGGAATATTCATCATCCGTGATGACGCAGGCAAGTTCTGGAAGCAATCGCCAGTAAAAGTGTTGTTTGGCTTCCAGTTTGCTGGCGTCATGAACTGAAAAGAACACGGTTAATGCCCTCATTCGTAATAAACAAACGTTTCTGTAATGAAACAGTTAGTTAAATTGACTATCAAATGAAGTGTTTAACAGTTTTGACTTAAAGTTTAACTGAAAAGCCAAATCATTTGTGTGTCATTTAATTGGATACAGTGAATTATTTGGATTCCGCAAAGGGATTTTTTGATTTTCCACTATCTGCTCTAGTTATGAAGCTCAGAATATCTCCAGAATTCTACTATGACGCGGGAAATTTTAATCTCAACACAAATGCGGCGTTTCAGTGGGCAGTGGTGAGATTAGTGAAGATTGCTTAGTGCCTGAACAAAAAAAAATGATAAATCTTTCTCGTAAGGCATGCAGTAAAAATACAAGCCCATAGAGGCACCACAAATCACACCGAAATTCCACTATTTGAAAATCGATTATCGGCCGTGAAGCGGAACAACGAAGTAACTCATTTTAAGTGGGTCTTCAAGCCAATTTAAGTGAATAAGTGATGGATAACCAGATTGTCCTATCCTAGCCCTTTTCGGTTAAACTTTAATAAGGTACGAAATATTTAACTCTTTCCAAAGCTAGAAACTTCGGTTAATTTGGTTTCTAAATGAATCGAACAGCTCTTCTTGGTAAACTATTAAAGTATCCTTCTACTTATTGTTTCTATAAGTTATTCTTGAATCTTTGAATCAGGCAAGTGCTTTAAATCTGATGTCACAAAAATGCTCTGAAAATGCAGGAAAGCGCTCGTTAGGTTTGTGCCTAAACAAAACTTGGACAAAAGTCATTGCGACGACAGTAGGAATTTCTAGCACGGCAGATGTAAAATATCATTGGGTTGCCTTTGGTTTTGTCGTGTTTTTTTTTTTTTTCTAGCACCCCGATTTCAGCTTATTCCTAGAAAGTGGTAAGGGTCTAATCTCTGCGGTTTTTACGGAAAGTGTGGACCTTAGGCCGGGCTGATGAATATGACATTACATTTTGGAAAGCTTCGTAGAGCTCTTGCCTGGGGCGAAAAAGGATGGTTTTCGCTTGTGCACGAGCCAAAGCCTATAGTGTGTGAAGTGAATTGGAGTTTTATAACCTCTGTCAGAGAGGACTATCTGAAGTTATGCAGCCAAGCTTTTGTTTCATTAAACCATGTTTCTGCTTTCGAGTGGAAAGCTCCGTTCTAGCAAGCAAGCAGGCAGGCACCAGTTTCAGACTAAAGATGGACTAAAATCTAAAAGTGCTAAATATGTGCGGCAGTTCCCCGGCCCCACAGCCAATACATCTTCTTTGAATGATAAATAGAAAAATTTACAGAACAGAAAAAGTGGCATTTTCCCATGGGTCCGAAAGCGCTGCCATCTATTGTTTCTACACATTTCGTCGGTTCGTGATTTCAGTAGAGTTTATCAGTCCATTTCTTACACTTGGGATTGAAGAAGAGAAATGGTATCGCATATACCTCTTAAACTTTAAAAGTTATCTCACTGCTAAAGAAATCACAGCTTATCCTTTGCCCCTTTCTTAAGTGGTGATATTAGAAAGTTGGCCTACGGCAAAAAAGTCAACTTTTGAACTAATACAGATAGAATTTTTTTTTCAACGGCAATCGATAGACCTTGATGAGCTGATCAAAGTATATGTCATCCTTTCTTTGGTAGAAAAATTCCTTCATGAGATACAATACAACAGTTTGAAAGTTTAGAGGGGTTGACAACTTCAGTAGTAAGGTATACACCGAAACCCAAAATAGTCCATCCGAATTGTGAGACATGTAGGGGACTTGTAAGCAACAATCGGATGTTAGACCATAACCGTCTTCGGCGATGAGGGGTTAGCAACTTTTGCTAGTTGGTGTAGCCTACCTATTAATCCTATTATTTGTTTCCGGTGTATTTGATTCTGAGAAAAGTTTGGTACCATGTCTATCACGGGGAGATGGACTTGTAAGGAGGAATCGGTTGCTAGAAGGGGTTCATAAGGGGCTAGAAGCTTGTGCAAATTGATGCACATCTTATTTGATCTCTATAAATCCGAGGGTAAGAAAATTAGTCTCCATGGTCTATACCTCTAACTTAGAATGAAGTCTTTGAGGGGTAGACAACTTTAGTGGTATGGTGCATAATGTTCCAACTTTTTCATCTTCACGATTGAAAAGGATAAAGTTCAATTGGCTGCACACTTTATTTTATCTCTATAAATCTGAGGGTGACAAAATAAGTCTCCATGGTGTATCACTGTAGCTTAGAATTAAATTAAGTGTTTACGCATTATTTTGATCCTGTAAAGTTACAGATAGCTTTATAATACTAACTAGGTTATATAAGGAAATGTTCCAAGTTTTCACCAGACACGACGTCTACGACTGAAAAGGATAAAGTTCAACCAACTGGCTGCAAAGAATTTAGTCCCTGCATCCGATATTCTGTTTTTTCAACGCTGAAGGATATCCGTATGATTATGGATTGTGTCATCACTCCAGAACAAAAATCTTCTTGGAACATAACATTTTGAAAACCTCGATGGGTTGACAACTTCAGCGATAGCGAAGAAACAAAATTAAAGTGTTGCTCTCACAATACTTTAGTCGGCGAAGCCGAACAAAGGTTGCCGCAACACTTCACGTTGCCCAGGCAACGTAGGTCTAGTTTTATTTCGTTCTTCTGCGCGGCTTCGAAATTAATTCCGTAGAATTATTATTTCTTTCTTCACAGCAACCTGTCAGAATAAAATGTTGTAGCTCGAATAACAAAACCTGAAAACTAACACTAATCCATACCTGAGCCATCATGAGACACTAAACAGAGGAAAGGCACGGAACAGCTTGCCACTTTTTCGAATCGTCGATTTCTGGTGAATTCTTTCCCCGTTTTGTTCTTGCCTTTCCTGGTTTTAGTATCTTGCCTACTTTTCTCGTGAACCATGGCTTGCCTTTCCTGGTTTTCTCTTTCCTTTCCTTTCCTGGTTCTAGTCAATCCCTATTTTACACCCTCTTGTGTGACAAAAAAAAGAACAAAATATCAATAGTTTTGAAACGTAGCGGGATGCAAAATACGTGTTTTTGGGATCCCAAAACGTAAGTGGAGGGATACCTATGACATCGCAAAAGTTGTCCGTCCGTCCGTCTGTACGCACGATAACTCTCGAAGGGATTGAGATATTTTGATGAAACTTGGTGTGAGTATCCTTTGGGTCAAAGTACAAGTCAAGTTCGAAGATGGGCTATGTAGCCCTATATTTGAGGGTGGGGGAGGGGTTTCAAATTAAAGGGCAAAAAAAAAATTTTTTGAAATCTATTGAGATAGTCAATTTAGGGGTAAGGAGACATGCTGAATCCGAATATGATCGGAAAAGTAGTTCACCCGGAATCCGGCGAAAACCGGATACAAAATTTGTCGACCCTCGCTGACGTAAGAGAGAGAGAGCTAGTGCGGTCGAAGGGGTTGGTATAATGGAAAAGAGTAGATGGTTGCCGACTGTGCGGGCTATATAACAGTTGGAAAGTTTATAGGGGTTGACAACTTCAGTAGTAGGGTACACACTAAAACCGAAAATAGGCCGATCTAAAATTGTGAGACAAGTAGGGGACTTCTAATGGTCTCATGGTCTGATAATAGGCTGTTAGACCATAATCATCTTCGGCAATGAGGGATTAGCAGTTTTTTTCTACTTGGTGTACCTACAGTTTGTTTTCTGTGCTTTATGTGGTACGAACAATTTGGTACCACGTCTATCACGAGGACATGGAGTAGTAAGTAAGTGTTGCCAGAATCTTTGGTGGTGAGGAGTTGCCAACTTTTGTTAGTTGATATATCTTTTATTTTTTGCCAGTGTAGCTCATGATAAGAACGATACGGTACCATGTCTATCACGGGTAGATGGACTTGTTTTATAAGTTAAGGTTTTATTTGAAGTTGATTAGATGTTCTTTATAGGGATAAGGAGATGCGCTGAATTCGTTTCTGAACTATCTTTTCTTGGCTGGACAAGTAGTTCGCTCGGAATTCGGCGGAAGTAAAGCAGGAAGTAAAGCGGAAGTAAAGCAGGAAGTTTCGATCAGTATCGTCAAAATACATATGGCTTATAAAGGTATATCTGAACTTGATTTTCTCAGATGATTAGCCTGGCAAAGACTGGATCTGGTTTCAAAAGCTAATGTGATAGTCGATTTAGGGGTAGGCAGACCTGCTGAGTCCGTATATGACAATCATTTTCTACCTGGACATATCCTTCGACCGGAATCCGGCTGAAACCAGAAATTTGACAGTAGTATAGCCTAAGGCAGGAAGTTTTGATCAATTTCGTCAACGCCACTGATCTTAATCTGTTTATATGTTTTAATATTAAAAATGTTCATGTAGTCTGGCGAAGACTGGATATCTACAAGACCCAATTGTCTGGATCAAATATTAAGTTTTTGGGATCCCATCGAAATCTTTGATCTTGTTTTTAGCGTTTTACATTTTATTTTATTTTGAGGTTGTGCAAAGATACGGTAGTGTAAAAATCATTTCTGTTGCGATTTGTTTGAGGTCAAATCGACTGTAGGCTACTATAATAGAAATACGAATTTCGTGTGTAGATGAATGCGAAACACTTTGGATTGGCCACATCTTTCATCGCGTGTGATCTGTGAGTTCGGGTGGTTCCCAAAATCACCACGATCTTTTTGCCCACTCTCACAATGCCCACGCTCAGAATGCCCACGATCAAAATGCCCACGATTCAAAATGCCCACGATCAAAATGCCCACGATTAAAATGCCCACGACTCAAAATGCCCACGACTCAAAATGCCCACAACTCAAAATGCCCACAATTCAGATGTGGAACACCCGAAATCGAAATCGTCCGAAATGCTGGCGGCTTAAAAGTGCCGACAGTTTCCAAATGCCAACAGTTCAAAATGGTCACAAGGTAGGCTAAAACTTGCTCTTCGGTTGTTAAAGACGTGTGCACATCTATTCGTTCTGCTTATGGACGCATCATCCCGAACCGAGGGCGCTACAGTCGAAAGCTTTAGGAAATTTGTACAGCTCTTTTTGTGCTCCATCCATTTTATTTCGCTCCGGTGTGGCATGTTCTACGGAAGAAGGAGTTGCAGAAGATGAGAAGATGCTATTTCAAGTAGGCGAAGCACTTGCTTTATTTGCCAAAGTTATACCATAGCCACATGCTAACGGAGCGTTTCCAAGTTAAAGATGCAAGCATCACACTTCTGGAAATTTCGTCGGCTCTACCAAAAATTATGGACAACAGGGACCAGCCAGCACATGACAGTCTGCATTCTTTTCTGGCCGATGGATGAAAAATTGTATGTTGTATTTGTTGTGTTTTACTTAATTCTTTTATTTTATGTTACGTACTCCGCTTTTCAAATGGCGGGTCATAAATAAATTACTTACGTACTTACTTACTATATCGTCTTGGTTCAAAATGCCGACGGCTGAAACTGTCCACAGGGGAAGCCAACATCATACTGGGAATGCGGACTACGAGATTACAAGGGGTAGGATTAATCACGGAAAAGGTTTTGAAAGGAATTATTTTATTGTTTCTTGAAGAATGATCCAAAAAGACCAGCAAGTTAAAGCTCTTAAAAGAAAAGTTCCGAGGGGGTTCCTTATCAGGCAGAGACTTCCCTCAAGAAAGCACAGCGCTTTTGCGGCAACTATAACCAAGAGCCAATACACATGCTTCTTGTCAGTATTTTACCAAAATTAGATTATACCAGTTCAACATATGAAATCATCGTCATTCTGATACTCCGTCTATTATACTCTTCCCGTTGCTCACTCACCCATAACATAAGTTTACTACGTTCTGAAAACCTCAAATAATCCAATCGTGGGCATTCTGAACCGTGGGCATTTTGAGTCGTGGGCATTATGAGTCGTGGGCATTATGAGTCGTGGGCATTTTGAGTCGTGGGCATTTTGAGTCGTGGGCATTTTGAGTTGTTGGCATTTTTAGTGGGCATTTTGAGTCGTGGGCATTATGATCGTGGGCATTTTGAGTGTTAGCCGTGAGTTCAACACATAAAATACATCAGAAATATATTTCCCGTAAAAAAAACGCTAGGCCTTAAAAAATCAAAACTTTCAGCTGAAAAGTAAAAAGTGAAACATAAAACGCTAAAAAAAATTGTACCCCGCCAGGTTTCTCAACTCTCATCTTTTACAGTTATTTTTTCTACCGAAGATGATGTAAAAATCATTTCTATTGCAATTTGTTTGAGATCAGGTCGAATTTGACGTTAGATTGACTGTAGCCTACTAGACTGATAGGAAGTGCCAGAGTGAACAGGAGTGCGAGTCCTAGTCCTTGCCTGAATGTAGCGGTAGAGAGAGATAGATGTGTAGCGCGGAGGCGGTGTATTGGGGTTCTTTACCTTCGGTGGTAGAACTATATACAGCACAGGTTGAGATATAAGTGAATCTTTATTTTACCTTAAACGGCGTTACTAATTCCACTCCTAAATCCTAAGCCTGATATCGCTTACTAATAATCCTCCATGTATGTCGACGTCTGCTCTTCAGTTGCACTTTAACTGGAATCGTACTAGCACTGGATACTGTAGACGAAAACGAAGACAAACACTGACGAGTAGATAACACTGACGACGAACTCACTTGCGAGGAACTAACTATCGAAGAACTAAACACTCAAGCATGGACACTTATGTACATTTTACATATTTAACAATTCCCGAAACTACTTAATATTTACATTGACCTGAACTTGAACTTGCAACCCTAATTAAACTTGAATGAAGTCACAACCTTATTTACAAACTGAATATTTAGCACAACAAAACATCCGATGCTCGTCTCTGATTGGTTGAAAGTAGAAACTGTTCGATCGTAACGAAATCGTAGCCGCCATTTTTGCGGATTTGCGGTTCTCGCATGACGAGCCCGCTATCGTAAGTCCGATCGTAACGAAATCGCAAGAGTAGAAACGACCCACGGGTCCGAAAGTGCTGCCATCTATTGTTTCTACACATTTCGGTTCGTGATTTCTGCTGAGTTTATCAATCCATTTCTTACACTTGGGATTGAAGGAGAGAAATGGTATCGCACATACCTCTTGAACTTTATAAGTTCTCTCACTGCTAAAGAAATTGCAGCTTATACTTTGCTCCTTTCTAAGTGGTGATATTAGAAAAGTCAACTTTTGAACTAATACAGATAGAATTTTTTTTTTCAACGGAAATCGATAGATCTTGATGAGCTGATCAAAGTATATGTCATCCGTTTTTTGGTAGAAAAATTCCTTCATGAGGTACAACAGTTTGAAAGTTTGGAGGGGTTGACAACTTCAGTAGTAAGGTACACACCGAAACCCAAAATAGTCGCATCCCAATTGTGAGATATGTTGGGGACTTGTAAGCAACAATCGGATGTTAGACCATAACCGTCTTCGTCGATGAGGGGCTAGCAACGTTTGCTAGTTGGTGTACCTATTAATCCTATTATTTGTTTCCGGTGTATTTGATGCTGAGAAAAATTTGGTACCATGTCTACCACGAGGAGATGGACTTGTAAGGAGGAATCGGTTGCTAGAAGGGGTTCATAAGGGGCTAGAAACTTGTGCAAATTGATGCACATTTTATTTGATCTCCATAAATCTGAGGGTAGGAAAATTAGTCTCCATGGTCTATCACTGTAACTTAGAATGAAGTCTTTGAGCGGTAGACAACTTAAGTGGTAGGGTGTATAATGTTCCAAGTTTTCATCCGTCACGATTGAAAAGGATAAAGTGCAATTGGCTGCACACTTTATTTGATCTGTATAAATCTGAGGATAACAAAATTAGTCTCCATGGTGTATCACTGTAGCTTAGAATTAAATCAGGTGTTTACGCATTATTTTGATCCTGAAAAGTTATGGATAGCTTAATAATACCAACTAGGTTATATAAGGCAATGTTTCAAGTTTTCACCGGGCACGACGTCTACGATTGAAAAGGATAAAGTTCAACTGGCTGCAAAGAATTTAGTCCGTACATCCGATATTCTGTTTTTGGGATCCCAAAACGTTAGTGACGGATACCTAGGACATCGCAAAAGTTGTCCGTCCGTCCGTCCGTCTGTACGCACGATAACTCTCGAAGGGATTGAGGTATTCTGATGAAACTTGGTGGGAGGATCCTTTGGGTCAAAGTACAAGTCAAGTTCGAAGATGGGCTCTGTAGCTTTATATTTGAGGGTGGGGGAGGGGTTTCAAATTAAGGGGCAAACAAAATATTTTGAAACAGCTAATGTGATAGTCTATTATGGGGTAAGAAGACATGCTGAACACGATGGTGAAAACCATTTTCTCGCCGGACAAGTATTTCGCCCGGAATCCGGCCGAAACCGGAACATTTTTTAAAACTAAAAGTTTTATTTGAATTTGATTAGATGTTCGATTCAGGGGTAAGAAGACATGCTGAACACCATGGTGAAAACCATTTTCTTGCCGGACAAGTAGTTCGCCCGAAATCCGGCCAGAGCCGGAAAATTTGTTACAAGCAAAAGTTTTATTTGAAGTTGATTAGATGTTCGATTTAGGGGTAAGAAGACATGCTGAACACGATGGTGAAAACCATTTTCTCGCCGGACGAGTAGTTCGCCCGGATTCCGGCCAAAACCGGAAAATTTGTTAAAAGCAAAATTTATATTTGAAGTTGATTAAATGATAGATTTAAGAGTAAAAAGGGACGCTGAATCTGTATATGACAATCATTTTTCACTCGGACATATAGTTCGTCCGGAATCCGGTTGAAACCGGATTTGTCCGTCTGTACGCACGATAACTTTCGAAGGGATTGAGATATTTTTTATGAAACTTGGTGAGAGGATCCTTTTGGGTCAAAGTACAAGTCAAGTTCGAAGATGGGCTCTGTAGCTCTATATTTGAGGGTGGGGGAGGGGTTTCAAATTAAGGGGCAATTTTTTTTTTTTGAAAGCTGTTGAGATATTTGATTTAGGGGTAAGGAGACATGCTGAATCCGAATATGAAAGTTATTTCTCACCGGACAAGTATTTCACCCGGAATCCGGCAAAAAGCGGACATAATATTTGTCGACCTATTTTCGGCTATGGCAGTCCCTACCCTTTTCTTTACGCTAGTATAGCTCTGCGCGTGGATGATGAAAGAAGATATGCACGTCGGAGAGAGCCAGTAGGTCAAGTTCGTAGATGGGTCCTTTTAATCAACACAGCTGGGATTTTTTGAAACATGATGTTTTCATAATCTGTGTTTCTCTATCTCTGCAGTATAGATTCTTGCAACGACCAAAATGTCACACTTCCCATCTGATAAGCTACCATTCTGTAAAACAAAATACAGTAAAAATTTTCAAAAAGTCTAGCAGACACTGGATCTCGCGAAGACAAAACCTATTTGTCTGGATCAAATATTCAATTTTTGGGATCCCATCGGAACCTTTGGTCTTGTTTTCAACGCTGAAGGATATCCGTATGATTACGGATTGTGTCATCAGTCCAGAACAGAAATCTTCTTGCAACATAAAGTTTTGAAAACGTCGATGGGTTGACAACACGATAGCGAAGAAACATAACCAAAGTGTTGCTCTCGCAACACTTTAGTCGGCGAAACCGAACAAAGGTTGCCGCAACACTTCACGTTGCCCAGGCAACGTAGGTCTAGTTTTCTTTGTTATGATCCCGACGATGACGGTGTAGAAATATCCGTTTTCTTCGGGTAGGGTGAAATCTCTCTATATGTGTAGTACGAAAATCTAGAAAACTTGTGAAGTGAAGATCGACTGAGAGTGGACAATCTCGGACAAACATTCGTCACGAATTTCCGATAATTACGAGGATGAAAGCTAGCGAATATTGACTACATCATCCATGAATTTGTTTATCATTCGTGAGTGACCTTTCTGGAAACTGTTTGAGTGTTGTGTTAGTATTTTTTGTTGTTCTTTTTACTGCATTTATGCCCTTGAGCAGTGAGTACCAAATCTTACAAATCATTCATTCACTGAACCGGACCATATCATGTTCAATTCACACGCTCAGTGTTGCCACTTCTCCCTGACGGAACCTTTGACACTTGGCCGCAAAAACCTGTGACATTCTTGTGCCCATGAAAGTCGGTCTTCTGAACAGTCTTGAGCAACAAAACTCGTAGATACGCCATTCCTAAAATTCCTTCCTGATTAGTTTTTTTTTTGCCGCTAAATACCCAACTCCGTTATGTCAAACCTCGTCAAGTTTGTCAATTCTGTCTTCCGACTTTTCCACGAGGATAATGCGCTACTCGGTATGAACCGAAAGCCTCATAACCGCTTATTCCCCCTTCGGATAACTTCAAGGACAACTTATACCAAGATCGGGCGTATGATTGTTATTAGTTGCATTTTTGCAGATACCATGGTACCTGTTACCACGGTAACTGGATCTGCAATTAGTCATTTTTGCAGTTACCGTGGTATCTGATATACGGTCCACTGCAAAAACGACTATTGCCGAAATTGCACTTTTCGAAGTCATCCCAGAAGAAAAACTGATATCCAGTTACATCACTAGTGCTGAACTTCTTTCCGACCAATTTGACAAAATTTGATGAAAGTGAGATGACTTTTCAGATACCACGACCAGATACCACGGTCGGACCGTGATATCTGGATATCAGTTACCACGGTAACTGGCCAGATACCACGACAACTGCAAAAACGCCTTTTGACCGTGGTATCAGATACCACGATAACTGCAAAAAAGACTTTAGACCGTATATCAGATACCAGGTATCTGCAAAAACGCAACTATTGTTTCTCTAGCGCATCTGCCGGTGTCACTGGATTTTAGGAAAGGTGCATTTCTGCGGTTGGCCAGAGGTGTTGAAATGTCAAATACGACGAAAGATCCGTCAACTGTACCAAGACAACAACAAAGAGGGCAAGAGTATTTTTGGCCCAAAAATGCCACCATACCGGGCAGGGTATAGGGATCTATCCATCTATCTATAGAGTATACCCTTGGAGACGGTGCGCGGATGAAAAACTGTTAGTCTACACTACAGCACTGACGACCACAGAAGAAGGGAATTTCGCAGCCGTCTCTGCACGACCAGAGAAAGTGAAAATACTGGGGACTAAAAGGTTACCGGTACTGGTTACGGGGGAGGGGGCTAATCTCGTGCTTCTGACTGGATGTATACAAAATGATCCCTTTAATCACCGGGCACAAAGCCTGTGTATAAAATTGGTTACAGAAACTCAACAATGCGCTCAGACATACAAAACTCCTTACAACAACCGCATCGCATTAGATGCATCAACCGAGTATCAACTAGTCTACATAAATACTATTTTATTACCGACCGATCTCTATAATGTACAGGGGAGGTGACCAGTCCGACGATCTGCAGTAAATTTTGCTCCTTCGCTCTCAGCCATTTTACATTACTCATGGATGCACAATTTTTACAGATAACACCTTGGGTGTTATCCTCAAGTGTTACATAATATTTTCGTCATGATCTTTATGTTTCTTAAGCTCACAAGATAGATATTCTGCAACGTGAACACATAATATTTAAGGTGTCATCCGTCGAAACTGCAAAACGTTGTAAACTTCTGGCAGTGTAGGCGACAAATTTACAATGACTATTTCCGCACTGACGACGAACTAGGCCCCCTCTCCTGTAACTTTAAACTCTCAACCTTTAACATAGCTCCCCCCAAACAACATAACTCCAACGTCTTCAACAGTCTCCGAAAAGGCGAAAAGTACACTTACTCCCCAAAGAAATACATTCCGAACCAGCCATAAACTCAGCTGGTCGAAAACTTGTGACTAAAAAACATCAGTTGCGTTTTTGTTTGGCGTCTTACATTCCCTTTCTTCAGTTACGAAGTTCTAGTGAAATTACGGCGACAACCAAGTTAGAGAACTTGATCACTATACCAACTCTTGAAAAGGAAAGAAGTGTGATAAGAAGAAGGGATATTTATTTAATTTAATTTTTTTTTTTTACCCACCCCCCAAGGATCTTTTTTTCCTTTTCCTTTTCTTTTTTTGTTGGGGGGGGGGGAGGATGAAGGAATGATCTAGCGGATTCATGGTGGTTAGAATTGCGACCACAATCAGGATTGTTTTGTCTTAAAAGTGGCCGTTAATGGTAAATTGTTTGCTTAATTTATATGTTTTGGATGAAATTAAAAAAAAATGTCTTTGTCATGTCTATGTTTAACATATTTGTTGTTGTAAAATCAATATTAAATAGGCCACATGATTTATGTTTCTATTATTTTAGTGTTTTCACTATCAGACAAGCTGCATCATGACTAAGGCGACAAAGATGGAGAACTTGATTACTATACCAACTTCCTATTCATATTTTATTTTACAGTAAACTAACAGTAAATAGGCCATATGATTTTGTTTATGTTATTTAAGACACTTGCTATTAGATCAGATAAGCACTAGTTTAGCGGAATTGGTTTCTCAGAAACATTTGTTTAATGTGATTCGTTGCATAATATAAAATATAGTCACATATTATAATAACCTATTTGTAGTGGTGGCGACAAGCTAAAATCTTAACGCCAAATGTAATAATAAACAATATATAATATAACAACATATTATGTGATAGTTTTTGGTAGTTTGTCCTCCATTAAGCTCTACTACTAAGAAAATGTACAAATTCGATATTTTCTGGTTAGAAAAAAAAACTAGTAATGGCATTTCACCGCCCAAACAAAAACGCAACTACAAACAATTTGGAAAACGGCTCGGAAGACTTGCACCCTACATACACACTAATATTTACTATGGGTTTACTTTCAGGGTACTCTAAAATTGCACAAATGGATCATCAAAGGATTATCCGTCAAAGTTACACGGAAAAGAGATTTTGGGCCAACGGGGCAGGTTTAAACGCATATTCGGTTCGGTGCTTACTAGGTGACATTTTCACGTGAATGGCTGTTGACCTCGACAGAAGATGCCATCCACACAAAAATGTCACTGGATGATTCCATATACACGACTACGAGCTGAGACAGAGGAAGCGAGCCCTGTCGGACAGAAGACATCTATCCAGTGAGCCAATCACGCAAAACTGCGCCATACGCCCTTCATAAAATTTATTTCGGATTAGTTCTTATTATGCCGCTAGACACGCAAAAGTAAAAACGACACGTTACTCTTGGTGTACGTTTAACCATAGGCTCAATCGCTTACGTATCAAGTGCACATCATTACGTATCACTTCTCACGGTTCCAGGAGAGCATGCCATTACTTATGTTCCAGTGTAACAGCCTAGTCCAAGCTCAGCGCCCTACTCATAGACCCAATAGTATCCACGCTTTTCGTCGACTGAACTTTCGGCTTTAAAAGTCAGATCCTACGAACTTCTTTTTGGTTTCGCCATTTCTGTTAGTAACTTTTTCTGACGTAAAAACACGTTAGAGCAGATTCTCTACGTATTCGCTTGAAACAAGAAAATAGAATAACGCAACAAAGAGAAATCTGAAAAACTTTGCTCCGGTACAGTAGCCTAGTTACGACTTTTTACTTCGCACAGGGGCACGGCCGAGTTCATTTGACACATACAAGGCTTCGACTGACCATGCTACGATGCTGTTTTAAATTCAACCGCGCTTTTTGCGGACTACTATGTAGGTTTCTCTTCGTTATGATATTTATTGTCTTGATTCCAATGAGTACAAATGCATCCTGTCAAGTAAAACATACTTCAAATCTGTGAAGGTTCCCCTAGAAATTTCATTGCTAGGTAGCACGACGATAGCGGAAACATCACAGCAATGACATGACCTCCAGATCGCGAGCGATTATCGGGATTATGAACATGAAGATCACTTCAATTTCAGTATACACCGGATGTACTCGAACTAGTCCGGCTTAGAGCTTAGCTGGTTGTACGACTTGGAGTTCATACTTCTTAAAAACGCATCAGTCGTTGAGATATCATCGGACAACAGTCCGGAAAATCCGGACGGGATATCCTTCGCCGAAATCCGGAACATATTCTTATCCAAATCATTACTTTGATCCTTATTTGAGCTTCCGGCAACAGTGTCGAAATTATTCTTCTTTTCCTCTTCGATGAAGGACAAATTTTGATTGAAAGACGCGGACAGGTTATCAACGGACACAGCCATGAAATTGTCCATAGCCTGCAGGTTGGAATCCGACAGGGAAATATTAGGAAGTGATCCCAAATCTATATTCTGCACCTCCTGGTGGTTATGAGCCTCAGAGTTTATATTATACAAACTTGGCTGGTACGTATTTCCAATTGGAGGGTAGGGCGGGCTGGCCGTGATGTTATACTGAGGGGACGGAGAAGGGTTGTATTTTGTTTCGGGGGATGGCGCATACTGCATATTGTAGGCGTGGCTAGGGCTCCCCATTGGATAGGTGTAGGGGGAGGGGCTTGGTCCTGGTTGGTTGATTAGCGGGAAGTTCATGCTCATTGGTGGTTGATAGGATGGCGCAGGGAAGACTTCCACCTCTCCTCCGCCCATGATGTCTAGAAAAACAAAATAAAAAAATCGCATGAATGTTACTGAGTTAGTTTCTTCTAGGGAAAGCCATTTCATACACTTCGTGCAGATGAAGTGTTTAAGGCAATATTTCAATTGTGAAATATATGAAGAATAAATACTAGCAATATTCATCATTCTTAAAGTTTAGCTGAAAATCAAGGTAATTTTTTTGCATCTTGTATTTGAATAGGCCTACACTTTTCACAATAGGCTCTCTTAGTGACACTGACGGCGCCTCGACAAGACCAAATTCACAGCTAAACAAAGCAATTTGAGTTTCATCAAAGATGAGTTTTTTCTCGCGGACGAGAACGACAGGGAATCAAAGACGCTCCTATTTGCCTGGAAACATAATGAGTTCAGGAGAGTCCCAGAACTAACAGCCTAGCAAGTTTGTTTAAGTTTATTTACAGCAGGCAATTTGGTGTTGTTGTTGCTCCTAAACAAACCCAAAAGTTCAAAACTACACAGAGCTACCATAAGTTCGAAAGACCTTTCACACATATCAAAAATAGTTTTTCGGGAATTGCGGAGCAATGGACTAACGCACTTTCATCAGTCATACACAAATCCTAATTTTTTGGGCATGTGCCCCAAACCCTGGTCATGCCCCAACGTACGGGCATGGTGCTCATACGCTGGGGCACCATGCCCTGCAGGGGCAGCAGGAAGGGCATGGTACACCCATGAAAATCTGTTGAACTGAGAATCTGAAATGGAAAATTAGCTTTTCAAGCAGGTTTTTATGGTTGTACCATGCCAATTCAATTCAATTAAATTCAATTTATTTTCAAAACCGCAACGGTCAAGCCGATGTGGTGGTTCTCGTCCACATCAACACTAATTATATATAAAAAAAAGAGATAATTCTACACTATATATCATATATCAAATACTTGTCAAACATAACACAAAATATTCAAATCTATATACAATTAATGATGCGAGTTAAAAAGGTTGACGAAGGCGGGAACAAAACTTCTTAAGTAACGAGTCGTTGTGTGTTTGATTGGCTGCCATTTGGGTATTGGTTGGGCTACCACTCTCTCAGGCCTTAATCTTGCCGCTGAAAAATCTGGGGGGAGGATATCACGTGGTGCTGGTGTATTCAAGATTTTAGTTCCAAACACTAACGAGAGTTTTTCACGGCGCTTCAACAAGGTTTCTAAACTGTAAGTATTAAGGAGGTTTATATACGGTACTTTAGGGGACTTGGAAACTACAAGGAGAGCTCTGAATTGTATCCTGTCACAAGGACAACAGTATTAAAGAAGTGGACGTATGAAAGTAAGATAAACTCGTAGGAGATGCTTAGGTGGGACTCCATAACGGGACAATACTTTGAGGGAACGAAGGGACATGTTACCTCTCCTTAGCCAATGCCCAGACGTTGGGGCACCATGCCCAAAAACTCAGGATTTGTGTATGACTGACTTTCATCCTGTTGTCACGCCTAACCAAGTTAATGAGTGATTCTTAACCAGATTTCGTTTTTTCAGCCCTATACTCGCTGAACCTCAAGTTTCCAACTTATGGATCCGCCTTTCTTTCAGCCCTTCCTGGCAATTCCAATAGGCTGATTCATTAGGTCATTAGGCTAAGAGCCATTTCTGTATGTCTTGAACAGACGATCAGGGTCGGGTGCTCACGAACTGGAGTCCTTGCCCGGATTTTCGGCACCGTCATCAATTCCATATGGAAATCCGTACGACAATTTTCCGACTGAAACCGACCCAGGCAAAACGTAACAGATTCCGACCCGATTTTCGGCTTACTTGGATCGACCGTAATTTCGGCCTCGGGCCGAAATTTCTAACCTGAAATCGGATCGAAATTTGTTTTGATTGCCTGGGTCAAATTCAGGCGGGAAATTTGAGACTTTTTAACTTAGAATGTGTTCCACCCATCTACCAATAGCAACTATTAGTTACTATTTCCGTTCCAGCCTCACGAAAAGTTACTACGCTGACGTTTCAACCTTATCAAAATAGTAACTAATGGTAACTATTTGCTTACCATGCTCAGGAGCGTAGTAAGCACTAAGCGTAGTAACTATGCATCTCTGTAATGTGAAGGGTCCGATCAGCCCGCGGCATGATATTTGACCAAAGAAAAGAAAAAACCGTTCCAGCATTGACGCCAACAGCGTAGTAACTACGGTGACCAGCGTAGTAATTACGGTGACCAGCGTAGTAACTATGGTAAGTAGGGTGGAACACGCTCTTAATGATGAAAGTGCAGACAATACGGCCGGAAATCCGGATCGTGTGTTCACACTATTAGGCTGTCATCCGCACACTCTCGTCTCTTCGTAAAAGTGCGATGTTCACTTACCCACTGGTTCTTTCTTAACACGTGCAGTTGGCCGTGTCCCATGCCGCATCATACGATCATCTATGGCTTCTCCAACGTGCATGCTTACAGAGGGCTGAAGCAAAAGATGCCCTAGAAACACAACCGATCATGCTGTTAAAACATGCCAAACTGGGGTAAAACGGGTTAGAACACAGAAGTTGCAATTCTCCTATTTCACGTTTTGGACTATTCAGATGAAGCGAATTCTCCTTTTCTTGCGTTTTTGTCAGAATCGAGAACGGCGAAAGCCTCGCGATTCTGCAGAATCGAGAAGTTGCTCCGATAGTGAATTCTCGATTCTCCTCTCTCCTTTCTCCTCCCTGATTGGTCAACAGAGTGCGGGTGTTCAATATGCATAAACAGGTATACCGGGTTGCAGATGAGCTGCCAAATTAGTGCTTTTGTTAAAAGCGAGAAGAGCAAAAACGGCAATTTGTACGATAATCGAGAATTCAGAAGCGAGAACAGAGAACTGAGAATCCAGATCAAAAACGCAACTAGTCTTCGTCCATCCCGGGTTAGCAAAAACTGAACCGTCCAAAGCCACAAGCTTTCAACGTAAAATACTTCTATTGTATGTCGGCCACTCTCGGAACTTGGACTAGCCTATAGACGGACAGGCCTTGTGGGAAATAAATGGGAAAAGTTGTCAAAGGGTCCCCAATACTTTAAACCAAGCTCCCCTATGGAATTACAAGCTTCTCCATTAGTTGCGTTTTTGCAGATACCATGGTTTCTGATACCACAGTCAAAAGTCGCCTTCGCAGTTACCGTGTTATCTGATACCACGGTCAAAAGGCGTTTTAGCAGTTACCGTGGTATCTGGCAAGGTACCGTGGTATCTGATACTCAGATACCACGGTAACTATGAAAACGACTTTAGACCGTGATATCAGATACAACGGTAACTGCAAAAACGACTAATTGCAGATCCAGTCACCGCGGTAACAGATACCATGGTATCTGCAAAAACGCAACTATTATTTCGTTTTGCTCTAACGACTTTTGAGCGCTTTCTTGACTGAGCCGAGTTTGCCAGTCAAGCAGCAAAAATAAAGCTTCTGACGAAGGTTTTACAGGAACAACCCGCACAGATGTGTATCGACTTTCCTTTCCAGATCTGAGGGAAATCCCGAACAGACTTAACTGGGCACATATGTCTACAACTTCCATGCTGGTAAGTCACATCCATCTGCTGAGGGATGTGGTTGCAGTAGAGATGGCTAAGCTTGTTACAAAGCAAAACAGGAGGCTACAGTGCCAGAAGTTTGATAACATTTCATTTTATTTATTATTTTGTAAGGTGAGTTAGGAAGAAAGGGGTGTGTATTGGATTATATTATTTGAAATTTATTTGTTGGAGTAATTTGGAATTTATTCATTGAAGTTAGTTTTTTTTCTTTTTTTGTATTTGTATTAACCGGGCTTTCAGGGCTTTCAGTGTTAATAAATATCTATCTATCTATTTAAATTTACCGAAGGGCCAACTAGGGCCATTCACACAAACCTATAAAAAAAAAAAAACAAGAGACTCATCAATAACAAAGAAAGAAAGAATATATGGGTCTAAATAAAAAGAAAAAATAACAAAAAGAAGGAATAAATGGTAATCTGATGATGGGGCTGCAGCCTAGCATTAAATATTGTGGCGGATGCCAAAGGCGTGTATGTTACTACTCGATAAAGGGTAATGTTTCGGGAAAAGTTAACAATATTATTACCCCTTTAAAGAACCCATCTCACTATTTCCTGTTTATGTTTCAATATTTTTAATTAGTTAAACGCTTCAAAATTAGCGAAACAAACGTCTCGCAAACAACCATCGACAGCACGGTACGCATCAAAGGTAGCGAACCAAGTACAGTGAGGAAATCAGTGAGGTGTCGTTAGAAGTTAGAAACTGTCGTGTTAAATTAGGGTCTCCGGATTTAAGAAGGCATAGAGCGATTACGGAAGTAGAAGTTTTATCCGGATAAATTACTTCAAATTCTGCAAATTCCTTCTGTATCTTCCACCTTGGACAAAAAACCGGATTCTTGTTAGTAAATTTCCAGTTCCTGACATAACTTTAAAGTTGGAGATACTGCACAGAAAACTCTCCGGTACGGCTTATGCGCGCCTATCCCCTCACCACCGTCTTATCCGTTTCTTTCGTTGATTGTGTGCATATTTCTTTTTTGTGTTTCTTTACTTATTCCTACTCCACCATATTTACTTCATGTATCGTGTGGGTGATAAATAAATTAAATTAAAATAGGTAAGACATGTCCTTTAGTAAAATGTTATCTAAGTTCTGACATTGTAGGATTGTTGCAAACTCGGAGAAGAGCCTTAAAAATTATGGCTTAGTTCAGTACTTTGAGAATTTTTTCAAACTGTTAAATGCCCTGGTTTAAAAATTTGGCTGCTGTAATTCTAAGCAGAATTCCTGCTAGCGAATTTTCAATGTCATGTATCGACAATTAAACAAAAATACAACTAGTATCATTTTTGCCACAAAAGGAGTAGTAAACCAAGGCATGTTTCACCAGTTGATGAAATTCCAAAGATGCGCCTTCTCCCAACTTCTACTCTCCTCTAGCTTTTCCAGGTATTCTGGTTTCCCAAAACGTGGAAACGCTAGATGATGAATAGGTTACAAAGCCATGCCTCCTGCAAGTCACATTCAAGTTAAGTCAGCACAGACAGTCCTGGTCACGTGAAACATGTCTCCCACACATAAAAGATAAGCGGAATGTGATGTTACACTACGGCCAATAAGGTTTCATACTAATTTGTTCATAGCTTTGTTCTCACGCCGGGCTCAGAGGAGTTCGTAAGGTTAGTAAAGTTTTCTGTAAAGTATGACCCGGTTTATGTGTCAGGGTACAACTCTCTTGTAGGCTATGACGTTCCATCCCGTAATTTCTATACGATTGCTAATTACTTACAGATGATTTTTACTGCTCACGGAGGGAATTCAGGAATCCCTACATTAATCCCTGCATCGCTTAATCTTTTGAAAGCTGGTTTTAAGCAGATGCATAGTATTCTTAAGACTGTCTTTAAATTTCGCGTGAATCCAAGCGTATCTAAATAACGTAGGGTTTTATGCGCCCGTTACGGACGTAAATAAACTCGGATTTTACACCGGAATGAAGGGCGAGAAGGTGGTCAAGAAATCATGATAGTGAAGAAGTTTGTGAACGACTGCGAACAACAGACTATGAGCCCATACTACAGCTAAGGCGAACAAGAAAGCATGCAGAGCAAGAGCAGTCATAATTCTTACTTCTAAAGACATCCAGAAACTGCAACAACTGAAACACATCGACCGACCACTTTTCGAGGGGTTCGTTGCCTAGCCAGTTCTTATGAAAATCAGTCAGACAAAAAATCTGTCCAGAAACGGAAGAATTCGGGAAGATTTAAAATTCGGGGAGAATCCAAACCACAATCGGCATTAAAAAAAAAAAAATTTGAAAGAAAACTGGAAAGTGAAAACCCCGCTTAAGGCGATACCGAGGGCGATACGAAAATTAAATGGGCAAAGAAAGTCTCTCCCAAACCCTCGAGAGATACGTCGGAAGGATTGTTTACTTTATTGCACAAATTTACAACAAAGCTGCACATTTCTTAACCCTTGAAAGAGCAAATCAAATTTATAACTCATGGCCACAAATGCAGGTTGACATGTTCGAATGGTTCCTTTTTCTATTACAAAATTCTGGTACCACGAATTCCAAAATACGCGCCAACAGGTGTTATTTCCGCCGGATTTTCTGCACGGAAAGTCCGGTCGGAAAATTGAACAAAATTCACCCTTTACTGACGACGGTGCTTGAAATCCTGGGAGGGATTTCGGCCATGACCGCCACACCAAGACTTTAAACTGGAACTGTTTGAAAACTATTCCTATTCGCCCGCTAGATAACGCCTGGTTGTTACATCAAAATTCCGCTGTTTTTAGGCTCTCTTACTATCTGTAATCTTCCAAATATTGGCAACTGGATCTTACGGCTAAGGCTACGAAACAAATATGGGGTTCTTTTTACTCTTTAACAATATATACTATTTCCAACATACGGCAAAAACACTTGAAGCAAAAGCCGGGTCTAAATACCAAGGCACCAAAAATTACCCTAAACGACCGACCAACATAGAACAACAAAGCTGTAACAGAATGGCTGTCTTCTCAAAAGCAGGAGTGGCCATCAGAGAAGAAACTAAAGACCTGATCACGTGACCAGGACTGAACTCACTTAGCAAGAGCTCATCAGAAAACAAAAGAAGGGTGTATAACTGATTTCTTGTCTGCAATCTCAGAAGTTCAACAACAGATAACACATCTTTGCGCATCATTGGGTTAAAATAATGAGAACATATCTGGTATGACCCTTTTAAATTGTATATTTCGAGACAAAACTTTCGTTATGATCTTTGTAAGTGTTATGTTTCACGAAAAGATCATTTAAAAGGGTAACAACAGACAAATTCCCCTAATGTTTAACACCAAGATGCGCTAACATGTGTTATATGTTATCAAGCTTCTGACGGTGTTTGATGCACCCCTGAACCAAACAGAACAAGGACCGCAAAATCTCTGTCTCGATATTCTCGATAACCGTCACTGCAAACATCTGTCCGCATAATCGGTAAACCGTGTCGTCCGCACTATCTCAATGGGCATCGTTGCTACAAGAGCGGATTCGGCTAAGAGCAAGTTCATATTCACCCAAGTCAAACATAAGTGTTCTCACCAAAAGTAATTATACGTTTTTTAACAGAAAGGGCTTTTGAAGCTTCATCGACTACACTGGCGTATTCCTGCTAGTTTACTAGTTCTACGACATTCTAGGTTCCAGCCTGACGAGCGTTTTCCTGGATTTTACATTTGAGCATATACGTTGTTATGGAGACATCCCATAGCACTTTGCTCTGCAATACTCCTCCTAGTTATTTCCTCCCTCTATCACCTACTTTTCTATATATCTCTTCGGTTTTCGCCACCATCATTAATTTCCCGGAATCGTGACAATAGGTCACTCGGTCTTTATCCCCAAGCTCCAGCTAGCTGCTATGCTAATCCAAGGTGAGGTTTTGATTCATTCCATTCGAAGTATTTTGGCTACGGAATGAGTCCGTAGCCAAAACAGTTCTCTTTCAACTACTGTCCGAGCGGGACCTATCTACACAGTTATATTTACGGTGAGAGTTATTCATATATTTAGTTAGGGTCTCAGTGTTATTTATACCTTACATTTACATGATGTTCACCCTTGTAAATGATAAGTCATACGAGTAAATTAAGTATTATGGTTATGGTCCATCTCGGCTAGTAGGCCTCGGGCTTGACTGGATATGTGAATTCCAGCTTCGCTAGGATGTGTGAACCAGCTTGATTAGGGATATCTGGATTGACTGCGGCTGAACTATAGAATTCCCCCTCTCGTCAATTATGTCCGGTTTCCTGACTGGTCCTGGGGCTAGTGGGCACCTACGGTGTCAGAATGTCTTCAGCCCACACCCCAGGAGCCTTAACTTCACTATCTTCGCCGACCACCCGTCCATCCTCATAACAATGTTGCCAGAAGTGGGATTTTGGATTTTTCCCACCCATACCATTGCTGCTTCATAACAACGTTCACAACCGGTTCAATCCGATTACCGGAGCAGTAGATTCGGCTGACCAAACTCATGCCGATGACAGGGTACGAGAGTTTCATGCATCGTTTGTGGATTTTTCAGGACAAACTTCTTAAAAAAGCGATTACAAATTCTAACGTCGTAATTTACAAATTCTAACGTCGTAATTTACAAATTCTAACGTCGTAATTCTTCCCTTGTTTTATTACTATCAATATGTCTGAAAATGTTCATAGTGTATTTGACGAGAAGACAATATTCGGTAATTTTACTAGCCTAAGCTACTGTTACAGAAATGTTCTTTGAAGAATAAATGATTGGAGTTTGATTTAAGCATCCTCTCTGACACGCCCATTGATACTGGGCCGGAATTAAGCCCATCCCAAAACATCGAAACTCTTACAGACACAACGAGGTTTCACAGCGTATGAGAAGACGTGCGGTATTCGGATTTTACGCGTTTCCGAATGGTTTTCTGAATTTTTAACGCCCTCGTTCAGTAAAAGGACCAGCATATAGTGTCCTCTGTGCTAACAGTCAGTTATACATTCCTCTGTTTACGACGAATTCTCGCTCTAAAGCAAAATAAAAAAAGCGAAACCCAAGAAGCATGAAATCGACCAACACCGGCTAAAAAATAAAATCCTACGAGGATATCTACCTTCGTTAAAACTGATAAACTCGTCAACATGAACATCGTTCTTACGGGGCTGCTTCCTAGTGCGTATCCGCTGTTCCATACTAAGCTCATCTTAAAAATAATCAGAATATAAATTAACAAATAAGTACAATCTAGCAAAATAAATAGACAAAGCACAGAGGTGTAGTTAAAAATTCTCACGCAAGGTGGCGGCAAAGAACCGAAAATTTCCGCATTCACATTAATTCGCCCTTTTCCAATTCAACGCTGTCAAAGAATGGCAGGAAACGCTAACCCGACTTGACGCGTTAAACTCATCACGATTAAAATGCCAAGGATTGGTAAAGTTGAGCCATGAATGGCAAAAAAGTCCAACAAAAGAAAACTATGGCACGCTGTTAGTAATGATCAACAATAAATAACAATAACCGTAACATCAGTATATAAACTCTAGCTTTGGCGAATAGTTTTCGGCGTCAATTCGGAATAGCGTTTTGGAAAATAGCGAAACGCCGCAATGTGCCATAGAGGTTGTCAGTGCACAAAAAAGGTTCTCTTAAAGTACGTGCACACACAGTCAGATAGGATGTCGCATGCGAAACCCGAATGCAAAATCGCGTAACTATGCTAATTTTCAATTTGTGTCAATAATAACTGTCTTTGATAACTGGATATTTAACGCCGATCGCGTTTAAAATCCGCCCCAATAAAAGAACCTACGCATGCATGTGATACGTCCGAAACAGGAGCAAAGGAGGAAAATCAAAATCCGACTGCGAAAATAGGACTGTGTTTGCACGTTACTTTAGGCCAGATTCTTACGGAAGACACACGCAAAAGGAAAACGCACGGGGGGGGGGAACAGAAGTGGGAAAAGACGTGTGTTGAAATCTAACTTTAGGGTGCGAAAACACGAATCGGATTTCACGCAGTATTTCCGCACTTTCATCAATCACTGAGAAAGACGAAAATAGCTGGAATTTTGAAGATATCCACGGTGAATAAGGATGTCGTGGAATACTATATCTAGTCCAGCCAACGTTCAGAGGTCTGTCAGAAGTTTCATAACAGATAACACAAGGATGCGCGGTTTCAACAGACAACACTCAACAGACAACACCTTGGATTTAATCTGTTGTGATTTTTATGCATGAAACTTTATGCATCATAAGCATTGCCGAAGAGCCGAAAAAGCATCTGCTTACTTTTTTGTTTGTCTTCATGATATCGGAAAATTCAGCAGATGCTTTTTCGGCTCTTCCTGGCAATGCTTGTTATGCATAACATTTCACGCATAACGTTTCAAAATCACAATAGATTACATCCCCCAAGTGTTGTCTGTTGAGTGTTGTCTTGTGTTATCTGTTATGAAACTTCTGACAGTGTGGCAGCCTCCAGAAGTAAGAAGTTACCTAACCCTGAAAGGCGAATCCGTTCTTGAGAAAGCAGGACCTTTGAGGTCACTTCCTTTTAAACAAGACAATGGAGCTATAAGGGTAAGACAGCTGAGATTTATTTTGGCGATATTTCAGCTCTCTTGGCAAAGGTCCTCCTCAAAGCTAAGACACAAAGCTTCAATCAAAACACGAGCCAAGATAGTCCGACATTACGCTAAAACAAACCTCAGCTGACTTGACCGTTTAGTGCTTAGCTTAGTTACGTATCTCTACTGTACTGTGGTGCACAGAAGAGAAAACATCAAAGGCGAAGAACTCTTATGCACTGCCCCAAGTTGCGGTCACGTTGCTTCGGACAATACCTCTACGGGGGTATTATCAATCTTTTTAAACATACAAATCGAGAACGGAGGGACAGGAGGTTTCTTTCTCCCCCTCAACCTGTCTCATCGCCTGGTTCCTAACCGCCATAATCTCCTGATAAAGCATGGACATGGTTTCCCCGTCATCAATTTCCGACATGGTCGCCAGAGGCGCTAGGGTCGTATACAGAGCATAATTTTCCGCTTCCGTCAAGTCGTTCAAATCGTCAAACAAATCCGCCGGAAACTGCGGATTCCGGTTTTTGATAACCTCCACCAAACCGTAAATCGATTCCGCCTCCACTTTAGGATACTCGGCCGACTTTCCGCCTTCCGGATTTCTTGTTTCCGGGTCAGTATATGAACGAGAGCCAGCGGCAAGTTCAAGCGCCAAGGGAGAGTTCGGATTGTGATCTAACTTCTTTGACAGGGATGGGGAGGGTTGAAGTGGCTCAAACGCGCTGATTGGCCCTTTATCCAAGGAGCCCTGCCCACCCTTCTTTGAAGCGAGGCTAGCCTTGGATGTGGTCTTCGAGCCCATGCCATTCCGCTGCAAGGCACGTTTAAGGGCATCCTGTGCTTTCAGAAGCGCTGATTTGAAGGCATCTGGAGGGGGCTGGGGGAGAGGCTGATTCATCTTCTTGAACTTGCGGGGTGGAAGAGGTGGCGTTTTCTCTTCAATGACTGAACTTGTCCTAGGTGGCGCGACGGGCTGCTCTTTGGAAGGCTTAGGCGGTAGAGGTGGCGCTCCGTCAAATGGGTTATCATAGATGTCGTTCTCTTCGAAGCTGGAGAGCATCGGATCCTTCATCGCCATCTGATAGCTGGAGTATGTCTTCGAGTCGTCGAAATCTTCAAGCTTCAGGCGTTCCAAATTTTCCAGATGTTTCTCCAACACATCCTCCCCAGCCTCCACGTTATCAATGAGAGTAAGTCGGGCGTTCAAACTAACATCAGAAACGATAGAAATCCGTGGTTCTGAGAACGAGTCCGACATAAAAGACTCCCGCTGGGAGCTGACGTCAGAGAGTTGATTGTTCAACGAAGCCATGGAATCGCTCGGTCTCAACGGAAAATCTGATCTATCCGAGGCAATCGAGCACCTCTGCGAATCCATCCCAGTGAACGTGGCATCCGACCGCCCAGCTAATGACAACCGCTGGTTTAAGCTTAGCTCAGACCCAAAGCTCGCCATTCTTGGCGCCTCATCGGCCGTGGAGAGTAGCGACACGGGCCTATCGTTGAACGTAGCGTCAGACCTACCAGACAGCGAAAGGCGATTGTTAAGAGTAAGAGTCGAGCCTAAGACCGAATCACCCATCTCAGAGTGGAGTGAGCCAGCCATGGATAGGACATCATTCAAATCCTCAGACATGATACTCTCTCGATTATCTACCATGCTGGACACAAACGACACTCTATCTAGGTAAGGGTTCGCATCACGACGATCTGACATCCTATCTTGGTAAGCAATTTTTGACCCATTATCTTCGAACGTTCCATCTTGATAAGAGGGCCGCACGCCGAAGCGACTAGCCATAAAACCACCGGAAAGACCTCCAGTTCCCACTTCCCCCTGCGGTTTCCTATCTAAATAAGTCCTATCCAAACCTTTGTCTATGCTATCATCCGCAAAGGGTACGTCATTATGATCCGCGTAAGGTATTTCCGCCATCATTCTATCCGCGTAAGACATATCTTCCGTTACTGTATTCGGTATATTATAATCACCGTCCGGATTCGAAAATCCATTCCGGATTCGCTTTTCAGGGCTTAAGGCTAGGTCGTCTTTTAGCAAAGTACACTGCACAGACGAATCAACATATCGAATCTCTACCGCCTCATAGATCGGGTTTGAGAACTGATTAACATTAACTACGGATTCGGCCTCAGATGTATCCGAGATATCCGGGGAGGAATCCGTCTCTGACCGGATTCCGTCATCCGCATAGGAGAGTTGTAGCGCATTCAAATCAAATGGTGTACCTGTGACAGGATAATAGCAGAACTGTCGAGGCTCGCTCGTAGCACCATCTGACGGTCGAACTAGTTGAATGAAGACCGTGGCACTTCTCTGAAACAATGACAGACGTTATGGGGAGTACTTCAAGGCTCCGAGGTTGGTCCAGCCTCAAAGCCTGCCTCTACCTTTCTGAAAACCATAAACTGGGATTCCAACACGCCGTAGGAAACAAAACTTACTTCTTTACCTGCAGGCTACTTATAACGGGACCAGACGAATGCCGGATCACCCGGCGTCCATGAGTTGTTTACGGGTGGCATCCCAGATGTTTTAAAGTTTAACTGAAAAGCCACCTTATACTGAATACTTTAAAGCTAGGTTCTGCTTTTATCAACTTACCAATGACTTCAGCTATTTTAAGCCTTTCTCCAAGCCCGTTGACTTCCAGTAACACACGGAAAAATTTACATAACCAGTTTTTCTGACGACTGAGCTTCTCGCAAGCAATCGTCGGGAGCATGACACGCATCGTAAGTAGTAGTAACTACTTACAAAACTTTCAAGAAAAACTGTAGAGCGTGTTCCACCCTTCTAACAATAGTAACTATTAGTTACTATTGTTAGAACTGAAAAGTTGCTACGCCGACCGTTCCAACCTTCTCGAAATAGTAACTAATAGTAACTATTTGCTTACCAGGCTCGGGAGCGTAGTAAGCGTGGTATCTACGATCTCCCTGGCCCGATCAGCCCACGGCACGATATTTCGCCGAAAACAGAAAAATTCTTTCCAGGCTTGATCCCAGTAGGCCAGGATCCCTGGATCCATGACATCATGCGTAGTAACTACGGTAAGTAGGATGGAACAAGCTCAAGCAAGCCTCTATGTAATAAATGGTACCGCAGTTTTCAGGACCAAAAAAGGGTAACACATGGCTCTTACCTTTAATCCTGGAACGACAGCAAAAACGAGAATTAACAGAATTAAAACTGATATGCTTATCAACAATATGTATCATGGGCGTAGGGGTGATGGAGGAAGACCAAATCTAGACTTGGTAAAGCTACCCTCCCCCCTCCTGGGTAGCTTTGACCACAAATGGTTGCATGGGCGTAGGGGCGATGGAGGCAGACCGAATCCGAGATCTGGTTCGTTGTCAGAGCTATCCCACCCCTCCTACTGTGGCCATTCAACAGGAAGGACTTGGCACCGATAATCTGGTCTGGACAAATATTCAAAGGTCCAAAGCTGTTGGAATATACCCTCTCCCTCCTGGGTAGCTTTGACCACTTTAGGTTGCATGGGCATAGGGGCGATGGAGGCACACCGAATCCGAGACCTGTTTCGTTCTTGAGCTACCCCACCCCTCCTACTATGGCAGTTTCACAGGAACAATAATCTGGTCTGAACAAATAGGTTCATTCAAAAGGGTCATAACAGACATATTTTCATAACATTTAACACAAGGAGGCGCAAAAATATGTTATCTGTTATCAATGAGATATTTATGAGATTTTTAGAATAAGAGTAGTTTGTTAGTTCTATAATTTAGTGTATTTATAAATTTTGTGTTGCCATGGCCCTCGGGCTTTGTAGCATATTCTATTCTATACAGATTAATGTAAGAGAAATAAGACTTACGTCCAGGTATTTGTAAGGAGGAGTTTTGAACTTGATGGCGACTTGCTTCCAGACGTCAACGTGCTGGAACTCCGCAAACGCCTCCCAGCCTTGATCGTCAAATAATTTGATCTGAATGTCATCTAAAATAAGAAACACTTTGATCTGACTACCACTTAAAATTCGAAACCTAAATGTAAAAAGAAACTTTTCAATAGGAGGAAAGCTGGCACGGGAGAGAATTACCTCTGCCCTCTTTGCAAGGTGCAGGAGGAAGATCTGAACCACTTCCTCTTAGAGTGCCGAGCGCTTTCGCATTTGAGAGTTAACAAAAATTTGGAGGAGGGTCGGTATCGCTTCCCCGTATCCTGAAATCTACGAACCCCAAGTGTATCGTAGATATATGCAAATATGTGACCAGAGTCTTAGGAGTGAAAGTTTAGCATAGTAATTTATAGAGGTGTAATGGTTTATTTGCAAAAAGAAACGTGTAAAACTTGTATGGTTTATTCAGCTTGTTTATACTAGGCCGGCTGAATAAACAAGCGTTATTATTATTATTATTATCTATAACAAGAAAGACCCTACTCTTTAGACAGGACAAGGTGCTTTCAAGCGCTCTGAAAAGTCTGCAACTACTACTCTTAAAGGACACGCCGTACTTTATGATATGCGTTTATTCTATTTCAGTAGTAATCCATTCTCGTTCCCGAGATTCTCCATTTCATAAAGGCGTTTTTCCGTGACACAATTGTGGGCCACACACTTCTGAGTGTTTCTCGCGCAAACACGATTGTGTGCCACACAGTCGAGCCACAAGTTGAAACTCGCGGAAACGCCGTTTTGTCTATTTTTGGGTGGTAATTTAAAATGTCTGAATATATATAATAAAAATCATGTAAAAATTTCAGTAAATAGAACTCCAGGCTTTCCTCCTTACCATTCCGTGCAAAAATGATGTTCAGTTTTATGTCTACATACTTGAGAAAGTTTTTTAATTTTATTGTTTTGACGTTATTTGCTGCTAAATTTGAGTTTCCTGCCAAAATCGAGCCACAAAATCGACAATCACCTCGGCCGTTGTTTGTCGAATTTGAGCCACAGAGCAAGCCACGAAAATCTTGTTGGTCGCGGAAACATACTTTTGGGCCGCACAAAAGGCCACGGAAACGCTCTTTTCGAGCCACAGTCGACCCACAACCTGTTTAGAGCACGGAAAAACGCCTTAAGTGTATCCTATCTCCTCTAATAGCATTACACTGATTACCACGCTTGTCACATTCCTTCTCTTTACGTGACATATCAGGCTCCCGACCACTGTATCCAAGAAGCTTATTGGTCCGGAGACGGACATTGTGTAATTTTCTGGAAGCATAGGTAAATTTTAAAGTGTAGAAGTAGTGAACTGAAAGACAAAAATGCTCCTCAGCCGGGATTAGAACCCATGACCTTCTGTTTACAGGGCAGACACTCTAACCGTTTGAGCTACCGAGGGGCTTGTGAAGAGTTCGCAAACCACTCCAATAGTCCGGTACAAGCCGGCCATAGGAACAGTGACCCATCCCGAAGGCAAATTCATCTAAGCAGTTCACATCCCCAGATCACGGAAATTATAAAACTAAATTTTCAATTTTAAAGTGGTCAACTATCTAAGAACATCGTGGCAGAAACACTAGGTATTGCGAGTTGTCCTTTATACCGTCAGAAGTTTCATAACAGACAACAGCAGGATGCGCTGTTTCAACAGACAATGCGTAACAGACAACACTTCGGATGTTGTCTGTTGTGTCTGAAAATGTTATGCCTAACAAGCGTTGCCATCAGGAAGAGCCAAAAATCGCCAAAAAGCATCTGCTGAATTTGATAAACAAAAAAGTCAGTAGATACTTTTTTGGCTCTTCCTGACAATGCTGCATGTCATTTCATGTATAACGTTTTCCAACACAACAGATAACATCCCAAGTGTTGTCTGTTACGCACTGAACGTGTCCGAAAGCTCCGAAACGAACGAGAATGCTGAATTAATTCAGGATTTTATGCAGCATTTCGCTTTCGGACTTAAATTTTCGCTCAGTTAATGCAGCATCAATTCAGCATGAAATTCATCGAAAAATTCAGCAAAGATGCTAAATTTTACGCTGAATTTTCAAAAAGAAACTGGGGAGCAGGCGATTAAGGCTAAATTTCGGTATTCTGGAAGTGCTTTTGGACAAAAAATAAATAAAATGCAGCATCGAATGCAGCATTTTACAGCACTAAAAAGCTTTCGAACACTTTCACTGTCTGCTGAAACCGCGCCTCCTTCTGTTGCCTGTTATGAAACTTCTGGCAGCGTAATGCTACTCCATCGGGCATTTGCGCAAGTAGCTCACTGTAATTTCTCATAGATGGCATTAGGCAGATTCCAATCATTGTTTATAATGGAAGAAAATAACAAGCCTCTGTTATGCCGAGTCCCCACTCCGAAACGAAATGCATTTCAAAAGGGCATTTCAGGAGGCAGCCTACTCTACAAATGAGAAGACTCCCGTTGTATACCTTTCTACGATCATCTTCGGTTATGAGAAGAGACTGCGCTTGAATGGGTTGCCTACCTTTCACGATTTTCTCGCAGAGAAGAAAGACTCTTTGATTGCCACTACAGGGACTAGCGTAGTGGCTCAAATCGCTGATCAGAAGGTCGCACATTGCCTCTGAAACGGAGAGAATTTGTCAGTTTTAATAGTACGATTGTTGTTGACTGCGTTAAACGAATACGTCAGTTGAGTTATGATATACGATATTTCGGCCCATCTTGACAAGGACCCTCACGTTTTAACAGACGAGTCAGCTGAAATCTATTCTAGCGATATTGCGACCACCTTTTTCAAATACCTCGAATTCTTGTTACTCCTACTCCCCCCCCCCCCCCACACACACACACTCAACCTGAACTACTTGATTTGCCGTCTTCTAATATCTAACCCAGTAAAGCTTGTCCTCGAATTTGTCTCTTCTGACTGGTCGCTTATCTGTTCACATCTCCATCAATTATTGTATATATGAGTAAATATACCAGTTTCTATTTGCCACGTACTCACAACAACTATTAGCAAGCGAAACCGCTTCCTGACCCAACTTGGTCAATTTCTGACCCAGTACTGACACAGGAAAGCTTGTCCTCAAATTTGTCTCCTCTGATGGTCGCTTATTTATCCACAAATCCATCCTGCGCGTATTGCGCAGACCTACAACCCAACTCAGCAAGCGAAACCGCTACCTTATACATTAACAACAAACTCATGGCTTCGTGAACAGATGTAACACCATACTTTGTCAAACATTTTAACTGTTTCTAACTACTGTATGTAGTTTTGACCTGCTCTTTTGTTATTGAGGTAATTTTCCTATGAACTGAGTGCTTTTATTTAAGCGCCGACATTTTAAATATTGACCTGTCGGGTTGACTGATAGTGCTAGAAGTGTCCTTACTTGAATTGACATATCCAAAGCTAAATTTTACACATTTAAAGACATTACGCATTAAATAATCATTCATTCATATAACAGATGATGCAGACACAGGAAAGCCTGTTGCCCTGTTAACCCTTTGGTCCTCATTTGTGACTAGTCCTTTTCCCTTTGGTCCTCATTGTGAGTAGTCTTTTAGTAAACGAGTCGAGTGTTTTATATTAGTAGTACGCTAAAAATGTTCATTCCTCCCCAATTTACTATTTAAATTCTATTTATTTAAACTTTCGACACTGCTTCGTTTTGTACAAACGACGATTTAGCGCTTCTTCGGCCGAGCCGAGTTTTGCCAGTCACGCAACGTAAACGTCCAAGGTCCGCCGACAACTCTTTCACACATAAGGAAATGGGAAGTTTCAAAGTATTTTTTATTTTATTTTGAAAGACATCGCAGGCCATCAGCACTATCTTCCGTTTTGGAATTAACTTTGTTTGGCTTACAACGGCGCGTTCAGTTTTCAAATATTTTGCCAGCCACAGCGTCGGAGAGCGGGAAGGCTGGATAGAGTCGAAAATCGCTAATTTTACGTGGAATGTAATGGTATTTCCGAAAACGATGTTTCGGAGTCGTTTCATGGTGAGAAGACCATTTATAGTAAGAGTTGTGCTTCAAATTCCACTCAAGGACATGAGCCAGATGCAACTTCTTCCCAAATCGCGTGGCGAGTCTGAGGACCACTTTCAAAGAAGATACAGTAGCTACAGAGTCAACAGACGCCTTCGTCTGGATAATGAGCGGAGGGATAAGCCGTGGAAGTACGACCGGACGGCCCCAAATCAACAACCAGAAACTGAATACAAAATCATCACAAGAAGTGATCAACATGATCATTATTAACTCCAAGCTGTAAGTATTTAATGTTAAATGATGGTAATTATGGTAGCATATCATCACATTCATTAGGCAATAATTATAAGCTATGCTGGACTGTAGAAAGTTAGATTGTCATGCTCGTCACTGAACTTGGCAGTTCCAAGACGCTCATTAAGTATGATACTTTTCTGAAAGCAACAGTGCACGGGTCTCTTCCTTCTTTTTTTTTACTTTTATAGTTAGACTATTGGTAGTACTGTTGTAGTTGGATTATTTCAATTTGCATTCACGTTGTGTCTACCATGGGTAGTGCCCATGGTTTCTTGTGATATAAAAAGTTAATTTTTATATTATTAATTTTTCTACAGCTGACGAGTCCGTTTTTATATATTATATGAATATATTATTAATTTTTATATCATTCCTATTTTATTAATTGTAGACTATTATATTATTGACCATATTTATGATCAGACGTCGATATAAATGTCGCAAAGTTGTATATACATGCGGATTGTTATGTTATGACGATATGTTTTGACGCAAAAACAACCCATCGGCTTGTTCGTTATGTGTTTTTTAGATTATACTGATCTGAGAACTGAGATACAACCTTATTTGACCATTTTTTTGTTCTTTAATGGAACTGACTGTATGGGCTACCACTAGTATAAATAAATCGGCTAGTACCCTGCCATGAGGCTCATCCCTCTGTAAGGGACTCTTCTTCGGCTTAACACCATTACTCATATGTATTTTTTCAGCCCAATTAAGCCGACTGCGAAGCATACTTGACCGCGCTAAACGGATAACTCAGCTGATTCTTTTCAATATTTCGACCCTTCAGGTCAGCAGATCACGGCTTAGAAGAATGCTGATAAAGAATTAAAGAAGTTAGGTAAGTGATTCTCACTTTCCAGTTTTCTCTTATTTTGTTATTTATATTTTTGTCTATTGATATTCCCATCTTTGTATACTTTATTTCTTCTTTATACAGTTATTTTTGTTTAATTGTGACTGTGCCTTGGCCTTGCTTTCGGTTAGATGTATAATTATTTAGCGGATGTGATATTATTGGGTATGATTTCGTCTTATTGTAGTTATTTTTGCTTTTATTTGTTTTCGTGAAGCAGTCAGTGTCAGCAGCGGAAAGTGTAAAATATACATTTGTTGTAAATAAAGATGTATATTCTAGCGGCCAAGATATCACCAGAATAAAACTCAGCTGACTCATCCACTTAGAGCAATAAAACATCCTTACTCTTGTAGCTGCAAGCTCTACTGGGCTCTACCGTACCGTAACTACAAGCTCTACCGTTGTTTTCCGTGTTGTCGGCTTTGCTCTGAGTTTTTTTTTGCCGGGAGAATAGTTTCGAGGTAAGCAAGAGTCGTCGAAGACCGAGCTCATCAACTATAGTCTGAATGGCTACACAAGCACCCGTCGCACCTACAATGCCACTGCAACCTACTTTCGTCATCGCTCCATCAGTTCCTGAATCCGGAGACCCGAATTTGAAACGGTACATTCTGACCACCCTTACGAAACGTCAATGATTTTCACAATTGCTGTGTTTTGCTATTTTCGACACGCACCATGTTTCCGAGGTCTGTTTACGAGAAGCACACTCGTCAGAAAAAAACGGTTATTTGAATATTTCCGTGTTTTTGCTAAAAGTCAAAGGGCTTGGAGAAAGGCTTAAAACAGCCAAAGCCGTGTGTAATTTGTTAAAAGCAGAGCCTAGTTTTAAAGTGTTCAACTATTTTAGAACGTTGGGACATACTTTGACACGGCAAAACGGATACGTCAGCTACATTCGATTAGAGCTATATTTCGGCCGTTCTTGGCAAGGTCCTCTTCAGGCTCAAGCTGGAAAATGAACTTGACAAGTTGACAGCTTGGGCTGAAGGAGTATTCATTGGAAGATTAACATCAACAAGTGCAAGGTCTGCTTCAACGGCTTTAACTGGACTGACGTGAACGCTCTTACTCACTCTTATCAAGGATGGGCTCTGACACGATGGCTTCTAAGGGTCGGTTGAACTTTCCAGGGGTATTCCCCTCGACGAATACTTGGAAGCACAGCCGAACCACATTCAGATCGATGTCTTTTGAGCGATGTGAAAAACCAGCTGGAATTAGAAAAGAAAGGATGAAGAATGTTATTAAGGTCCATTCACGACGGGTTTTAGCTAATACCAGGGACCCATAAATTTCTTTACAGGGCCTGTCATTTCCTATGCTTCTATACTGATATGATGACCGAACCAAATCCAGTTTCCAAAAATCTCCGCTTGAGTCGATCGGCATTCTTGTTTGCCTCACTGGACGTGCGCGCCAAAGAGACTCCTCCCTCAAGGCGCCAGCAGCCAATCCCAAATTTTGTCTATTTGGTCTTGAACGTCAGTGGACCGTGGGTATTTCTCGAACTACATTCCGTGCGCTCAAGATAGCATCAGAAATCTCTTACTGACAGGCCCCCTGTGAAGGAAATGTATGGGTCCCTGCTAATACCAAGAACAAATGATCTGACAGAACCTGCGTCTCCCTATCTCTGTGTTATTGACCATGCAGAGTCGAATATATTCTGATACCCTACCCGATGAAAACGAGCGGAGGAGGAGCTACGCAGAACATCATAATTGTTTTCTCTACAAAAAGCTGTATCGCGGTACAACTCCGCAGAAGATTCCGAACGCCGTCTCAGCAGTCCTTTACAGCTGATTGGTTGTCTACCATACTGACGTCACGTGTGACGCGCTGTAAAGCGGGCTCTCCACGCCTGCAAGGCATCTTGCGGTTTTTCACCTCGTATCCATTGCGAACGGAAGAAACCAGGCAAAGCCTCGGTCTCAGAGCGATTTTCAGAGCCATTTAGTACCGAGTATTGGCTAAAACCCGTTGTGAATGAGACTTTAAAGGGTCACTGAAACGCGAAAATCTGGTTGCGAATCATTTTCTTGCCCCTCCAGGTTTGAAAACCCGATGAAAATGCGTTGCTCCATTGCTCCACTATTTCCCAATAACGATGTTTATTAGTGTGAAAGATTTTTTCAAATTTGTGGTAGCTCTATGCAATTTCAAATATTAACAGCAGCAAAAGTATCAAATTGCCTGCCGTCAATTAACGAACCTGACAAGCCGCGTAGTGTCGAGACGTCAGCTGTTCTCAACTGGGCTACGCGAAGCCTGTTGTGAAAAAGAAAAAAAATCCCCTCTACAGAGTTAAAAGAATTCAGTATTTCGAGATACCTTACCTTACCTCAAACCTTCGTCAGTTATAAGGTAAGGATAGGCCGGTCATTCTGGGAAACTCTTCGTTCAAAGGCATATAGCAGCGTCTTAGATTTTCTGTCGTTCGCTTTTTACAAAATGAAAGACCATGTCCTCAATGAGATGAAAAATGCGCGGTGTAGCTGTGATTTTGTCGTGTCGAAACATCATCCATCAGTCAGGAGCTACGCCAGTTGTGAAAAAGAAAAAAACCCTTTAAGTTAAAACAATTCAGTATATCCACAATTCCAGATATAAGATACAAAAAAAAGCTGGCTTTTCAGTTAAACTTCAAAGAATGCAAATATATTTAATTATTCTGTTATGTTTTAAGTGTTTTCATTCGTGCCCTTCACTTTTTTCAATATTACTTCACTGTACCCCAGAAACGAGTCTTAAAAATTAAATAGCACAGAGATCATCCAAATATTCTTGACTTGCTTTACTTGACTTGGTTTATTTACTACTAATTACAAAATAAACTATATATACACACAACCGCCCGGGGAAGGCTCAAACAGCCTGATGATGGACGGCTGCAATCCTCTGATTCTCAACCTTTAACAAATTTAATTTAAAAAAAAAGAAATATTCACATAAATATTCATCCAAATATTCACACGCGCCCAGCGTATCACAACTCATACGTTCTACATTTTCTCACCCAAAATATCTTACTGAAGTCTCCGCCAACTACTAGCTCCCCCGACGCGAATTCCGGCAATACTGTTTCCGCAGAGTTCCGGCTCACGCTTGGGACAAATAAACATTTTCGGGGCAAAAAACAAATTCTGGCAAGTAACTCGAAATTTCCGCGATCCAGTTTTTACAGCCTTTAAAATCTGTGGTGATTAAACTTGAATTTTGGCTTTTCCCAGGAACCATCCGTAAGTCAAAGGTATTCAGTTGGTATTTTTTTAATTTCTGGTCCGTAATTCGATGGCCTACTCTGTTTTTCCCTGCAAGCGTACCGGTAAGTTGAGGTAAAGTATTTTTTTTACATAAAGAACCGTAAGCGTAGCCTACACTTTTTCTTTTCTTTAATTTTAGATCATTTTTTTTTATTTTAGAGTAGTTTCGCTTTTAATGTCTATACTATATAGCCCACCTACCATTTTAAAGATGGTTGACATATTTTTTAGAATACCAGAACTTGCTCAACAACGCAGGTTACTGAGAAACAGACTATTCAAGCTTTCTAGGAATACAGTTTTACTTTAACACCTGCTCTAGCTTTCTCTGAAAGATCCATCAACTAATACGGGACACAGAAAGTCTAAATTCGGGATGAATGACGTTTTCGCGAAAGTTGCCGTACTGAGCAGAAAGCTTTCTGATATCAACGCAAGCCAACTGCCACCGTTCCACGGTCTTGAATGTGTTTATTTTTCGTAGTTTTTGTTTTTATGGCACTTGCAGCCTCTGGCTCAAGTGCCATATACCGATCGCAATTCCGTCTGTCGGTCGGTCTGTCTGTCCGAATTTTTTTTGTCCCACATGTTCGAGTTAGGGTACTTCCAGATGTGTTAGGACGATGAAACTTGGCAGGAAAATCAGGGACCCGACCAAACTAACCTGAAAATAATAAGTTTCCCGATCCGACCATCTGGGGGGGAGTGGTGGGCCGGGGAATTCTGAGAATTAAGTAGTTTTTGTCACACTTTTTCGAGTTGGGGTACTTCCAGATGTGCTAGGACGATGAAACTTGGCAGGAGCATCAGGGACCCGACTGGACTAGCCTGGAAATACGACCACCTGGGGGGGGGTGGAGGGCTGGGGAATCCGGAAAACTGGAGTAGTGTGTAACTTTCGAACGGATGATCGGATTGGAATGAAACTTAATAACTGAATAAACGGCATACCTCTGATGTCCCATTTGAAGTCCGGACCGGATTCGACAGCTATGGGGGAGTTGGGGGGGGGGAGACCGGAAATCTCGAGAAACGGTTAGAATGGAGGGATCGGAGTGAAACTTGCTGGGAAGAACAAGCATCTTCTCCAGATAAATCCTTTATACATTTGGACTGGATCCGGACACTAGGGGTGGTGGTGGAGGGGAGTTTCCCGGAATTCCGGTAACGGTGGTTTTGGGGATTTTTACGACGAAACTTGGAGGCGAATCAGGGACCCGATCAAATTGACTTATAAATACAAATTTACATGATCCGATAGTCGTGGGGGGAGTAGCGGGAGGGGGAATCCGGAATACTGAGTCATGCGTAACTTTGAAACGGTTTATCGGATTTGAGTGAAATTTGATAATTGATCAGAGGACATGTCTCTGGTGACCTTAGTCATGTCCGGACCGGATTCGATAACAATGGAGGGGGGGGGGGGCAGAAAATACGTGACCGGCTCAGACTGGGGAGATCGGGATCGAACTTTGTGGGAATAATAAAGAGATGCTCCGGATAAATCACTTACAGAACCGGATTGGCTCCGGCGACTGTGGGGGAGTTTGAGGGGGGGGTGTCCGGAATTCCGGTGATCGCGATTTAAGGTACTTCCAGATGTGCTAGGACGATCGAACTGGGCTGGAATATTAGAGATTCGACAAGATTGGCTCAGAAATCGCCACTTTCCAAATCCGACATTCCTTAAAGTACCAATCTTGACCACAAATTTAGAAAAATACTTTTAAGCAAATTATACTTTTCATGATCCCCATGAGCACATTATCATTTTTGCCTCAAGGATTTTGCTTACAAATGAAGTTTTAGCTCCCTGAAAGTGCGCATCTGAACCGCAAGGTCGAAAACTACTGTTTTTCATCAAACGATACATCTCAACCCATGATCATTTGTGCCCCAAGGGTCTTGCTTAAAATTTGTTTTATCACCCTTGAAGTGCACATTTTAACCGAAAAGTGAAAAAAAATACTTTTTACCATACGGTATATATCAATGATCCCTAAGGGCCTGTGATCGTTTTGTCTCAATAGTTTTTCTTACAGATGAATTTCTAGCGCCTATAAAGTGCGTATCATTACAGCCAACTTCTAAACAAAATACTTTTTCTCTAGCTCCCTTAAAGTGCGCATCTGAACCGCAAAGGTAACCTTAAAAGTACATTTGATCAAACACTAAATCTCAACCCATGCAAGTGCCATATGAGCTTACAGCTCTTGTTCTTTTTTCTTTTTTTGTTCTTGAGTTTACCCGGCTATTTACCTTTGTTGTTATTAGTGGTAAGAAAATAAATAAATAATAAATAAATAACAGCATATCGGAGACACAACTCCTAGACGCACTAGAACTTTGCCACATATGGAGTTTTCCCGCGGTATATTTCTGTGCGCGGCACACTTCCGACTCGTTGTCCCTGAAACTAAAGTGTGTGCCACACACTCGACCCACAAACTGAAACTCGCGGAAAAGATGTTTTGCCTGTTTTTGGCGGTCCTTTAAAATACCTGAAACTAAAAATAAAATCTAGCCAAGATCTCAAGAAATAGAACTTCAGGCTTATGTCCGTGCCATTATACACTAGAAGGATGTCTTTCAGCTTGTAGCTAATTTTATTATCCGGACTTTAATTTGCCGCTAAATTTGAGCTGCAAAATCGGAAATCACCACGACAGCTGTTCGGGCCACAAAGCGAGCTACAAAAAGCTTGCTGGTCGCGTAAACCTGCTTGTGAGCCACAGAGACGACCACGGATACACTCGTTCGGGGCCACAAACTATTCGTGGGATCGCGAAAAACGCCTACAACGAATATTCGCCTCTAGTGCGCAAATAATACAGGAAATCAGTGGGATACTATCAAGAAGAAATAATCTGATAGAACTTCTGTCTTTAGTCCCATGCAGCGACTATGGATATCCGATAATACTGAGCGGAGCTAGAGGTAGCCTACATGCTGTGAGGTTTGAGTTGATACCCCTCTACTTCCCTCTACGCCGTTTGTCGCCGTTGCTCATACGAGGTGGAAAACCGTAGGATGCCTTGCAGGCACGGAGAGCACGCTCTACAGCGCTCACACATGACATCAGTATGGCCTTGGTATGGCAGACAACTAATCAGCTGTAAAGGACAAGTCAGACGGCGTTCGGATTCTTCTGTGGAGTTGTGCCGCGATACAGCTGTGTGTAGAGATAACAATTATGATGTTCTGCGTAGCTCCTCCTCTGCTTGTTTGCATCGGGAAGGGTATCAAAATATATTTGACTCTGCACGGTCGTATCACAGAGATAGGGAGACGGAGGTTCTATCAGACTGTTTGTTCTTGATACTACTGAGGCTGATTACTGACGAAAAAATCATTGAAACTATGCATGGTTCTTCCAGCGAAACCTTTGCTCATCTCCAGCAAAAAAAGGGAACCAACTTACTGTTGAAAGGATCCACTCGTAGAGACTCTCTCACTCTTAGGGCTTCGTCTATCCCTTTCTTCTTGATGCACTGAATCCCCAGATTGGGAAAAGTACAGATCATAGAGTCATTATTGAACCTTATCGTACACACACCCTTGGAACATCCCTCCTTTCCCACTAAACTGTGGGGGTGGGGCTTGTAGGGTTTGTCCTTAGTCACACACGACACTACAACAACCGCTTCTCCTTTGTAGTTATGTACCTGGAAAAAAAATGAACACGGATAAAAAACAAAACAAAAAGAAGTATACCGTAGGCTGCTTAGGTTTTCTCCGAAGCTACCGGAACATTGACAGTTAAAACGATGACAGACCGCATACTGAAACACTAAAGGCGTTTTTCCGCGACAATCCCGGGCCTAGATAATTGATTCACTGGAGAAACAGTGAATCGATAATCCCAGATTGTACAAATGACGATCCGATGATCTTGCTCCGTTGCAAGATTCTCGAATCGACAATCCAAGCACGAATCCGGATGTCGGATTGTCACAGAAAACGATTTTTCATAATCTGGATTGTCAGAGAAAATGCATTTTGGAGAATCCAGATTGTGAATCGTCAATCTGGATTGTCGTGGAACGCCTTTAACAACATACAAATTCAGCGATGGCATATCAATCTTTGCATATGTTGTCCCCTCCTGTACTGATTGATATGAAAAAAATTTTGTAAATAGATTTTACAATTTTTTGTAAATAGATTTTACGGGGTTACTGGGCCCTTGCTCCAGGGCATTTTGCCCTAACCTTGGAGCACTCGGCCAATAATTATAAATTTGTGCATGACTTCTGTAGCCCGAACAGGGCCCTTGCCAAGAGGGGCCGAAATATCGATATTCCTTCAGCCCAAGCTGACTGCGAATCATATTTTGACGATGCAAAACGGATACGTCAGCTACATTTTATTAGAGCTATATTTCGGCCCTTCTTGGCAAGGGTCCTCTTCAGGCTCAAGCCTTTTTTCAAAAAGCCTCAAATTCCCAAGCCATTTTCCAGCTTGAGCGGCTTGAACCTGAAGAGGACCCTTGCCAAGAAGGGCCGAAATATAGCTCTAATAAAATGTAGCTGATGTATCCGTTTTGCATCGTCAAATATGGTCGAAATATCGTTGAAGGATAACTGATCTACCGTTTTGAACAATTATTTTGTATATCTCATTCCCGGTCAGCTTGGGCTGAAAGAAGTATTTCCAATTCATTGTTGTGATAATAGGTACCGACTAATTAATTCATTCATTCCGAATTTCTTTCCAGTAGATCTAGTCTACTTTTTGTTTCATCAACTGTTTTGCGGAAATGTCTGGTACAGTATTTCATTTACAACTGATCCATGAGATATCTCGACCTATTTCTAAGCGTTTTGGAAAAAATTTCTACTAAGGCTAAAACTTAGTCCGTTCCTCTACTCACTGTTTCAAATTCAGCACGACAATAAAGCTGATTGCTTTTACAGATAATTACGCCAAACGAAATTTCCCATAAAAGACAACTAGACGACAGACTGTAGTTCGATGGGAAACCAATCAGCGCCTTAAAATCACAGGATTGCTCTAATAGGTTTTCTGGTTTGAAAAAATTACGAACAGTTTCTCTCGCCCTCTCGGTTTCTACAGAGTAGGCTTCCGGCGAACAACAGCGTATACCACTGGGCGAGGGTAGACTCCCCTAATTTAATTTCATATTTTTTCTAAGATAAGTGAAGCACGGTACCATACCTTGATGCTGGAATTTCGCGCAAATGATTTAAAAATTCTCTTGAAGTCGAAGACGGCAAAATTGATTTATCTGTTTTAACAACAAATCGACTAACAACAATCGATTTATTTTTTTCTCTCTAGTTTTTGTTTCCTTCTTTCTTGTTTCCTTTTGTTTTTTGTCTTTTTTCTTTTTATGTTTGAAGTTGAAACCATAGGTTAATTTTTGTCTTCCTCTCCTCTTCTTTTTTCCGTTCTTAATAGACTTTTGTTGATTCTTTTTTTTTAAGCTAATATCGGTTAGTGTCCTGCCCTAGATATTCCTTCAGCCCAAGCTGACTGTGAATCATATTTGACAAAGCAAAACGGATAAGTCAGACTTATCCGTTTTGCTTTGTCAAATATGTCCTGTCCTTGCCAAGCACTCCTTTTGTGCTTTCCTGGCAGGAATATTATGTTACTTTTTTTTAATATAGTCATATGAAACTGAACTACTATATAAGATAACCATGAAATCGGGAAGGTGCATTTGCAGTTAAATACGGGTTAAAATACATTGTTTCTGCTTATCGCCAACTCTGTTCCCTATTTCCTAGTAACTATACAATTTTCTGTTCGCCCTCCTAATTCCTTTCTTTCTGCTTCAACGTATCTCTCTCCTTTGCTCAATGCTTGTTAATCTTGTGTACGGTACCGCGAAACCGGGATTCTAAACCTCCTTCTATAAGAATCTATGGATGAGTCCTACTCATCTCAGCAACCTAAAGCATTAATTGGACGTTCGGCATATCCAAGTTTCCATGTATGGGGCCATAGGCTACTTCCCATCGGTTCATCGAGCTTCATTTCGTCAGACATAAAAATTGCGAAAAAGAATCCCATATCGGAGAACAACAAGACCAAAGGTTTCGGTGGGATACCAAAGAGGATTTTTTATCGGAATTGTTCGTCCAGACAATCGGGTAATGTATACTTCCGGTCTTCGTTAAATCGTGTAAACACGTTAGGCCTACGAATTCCTAATCAATCGTTTAAACGGATCCGTTAGGTAATTATTTGCTGTGTCTAATCGCAGATACAGCCCAGATTATGAGCAGAATATCAATGCTATTTGTAAGACTCGTCGAACATTCCAATTCAACATGCCGTTATCTCGATCAACTTATAGGTTTTATCAGAAGGTGTTTTTCTTTCCGAAATTTTCGGCATGCATCAGATTCCGGTCATACAATTTACCCGGCAGGAACCGAAGCAGATAGGTAGGTCGGTCGTCTTATTATTGTAACCCTTTAAGAACATGAACAACTGGATAGAGATATTTTCAGAACTAAAAAAATTCTCATTTGTCGACGAAATCCAAAATCGACTTGATAGGAAAAAGAAACCGTCTTCTTGCTCCTGGTTCGAAACCCCGAACACCCTACTGTATTTCCGGTTTTCACCGGATTCAGTCAGTAGTATCGGCCACGGAGGAAAACAAACCAGATTGATCGATTCAGCACGTCAGCTTACCCCATGGTCGACACTCATAAAAGCCTATCAAGAAATTATAAGTAGCCTACTACTAAAATTGTGTTTTTTGCCAGATTCCTTTTTTGCCGGATTCCGGCCGAATACTGATCCGGCCGGATAACAAAGTGAATAAACCGGTTCAGCGTATTTTCTTACCCCCATTTCAACACTCAAGCCGACTTCAGACAAAGCTTTTACTTCTAATAAATTTCCGTTTTTCCCAGACCGGACTGAGCATATAATCAACCATTAATCGACTGTCTCATTGGCTTGAAAAAAAAATTCTTTTTGCCTTAATCCGAAACTCCCACCCCTAAATATAAGGCTACGGGGCCCATCTACGAAACTTGACCTCTACTTTGACCCCCCCAAACAACTCACACCAATCACCATCCCTCCGAGAGTGATTGTGCCCACAGACGGACGGACGAACTTTACGAAGTCGTCTGTATCCCGTAACTGACGTCTTGGCATCCCAAAAATCAGCTCAGCTAGGGACAGAAGCAGAACAAAAAACGTCCCGCCAAATGCGAAGTTCGATCTCGCCCTCCCATGACACCGGCCAAGTATTCGGAAAAACTCACAAGAAGCACAGGAAGACACTTCCGGTTTAACTAAACGTTCGTTCTGCCTTCAAACCTAATTTCTATGCAAATGTCGTCCAATACAAAGTTTTTTGGCGTGTCCTTTACTTCCGGCTAGGTAAAATTCGCGCTGAATACGCGTCAGACATATCTTAAATCCTACCACCTACGTAAAATCAAGACCGGTTATGGTTCATTTACGCAGGTTAATTTCTTGGAAGTAATCATCACACCGTAAGGGATCACACACTCGTCACCGAGGGTACTAAATTGTACCATAAATTTTACCATACATTATAATTACATGCCTAGATTATACCCTACCCGCAGGACCTTCACATCTCTGCTCTTCACCATTTTTGCGGGTGTAGGGGAAAACCACGCGGTGAAAACTCCCCCGGTACCAAAAACAACGGTATGTGTGTGTGGGGGAGGGGGTCCCGGGGGGGTCACCGGGTTTTGTTTTAGCAGGAACCCCATTTTTGCACTTGTCATTTGTGGATAAGATTTTAGGCCCGATCAGTCCTTTTTTCTTTTCTTTTTTTTTAATTTTGCGCATTTCCCCACGTTATCGAAAGCTGCCGGATATCGCCCAACTTTGAGTTGCAATGGCTGGGGTGAATGCGTAACGGCGGCTCGCTGGCCGCTCTCTTCATATATACATCATATCTCTTCATATATAGATACATCATATCTCTTCATATATACTCTCTTCATATGTCATTTAGGGATAAGATTTCAGGCCCGGTTAGTCCTTTTTTCAATTTTTTTATTTTTATTTTGCAGATTTTCTCACGTTATCGAAAGCTGCCGGATATCGCCCAACTCTGAGTTGCAATGGCTGGGGTGAATGCGTAACGGCGGCTCGCTGGCCGCTCTCTTCATATATACATCATATCTCTTCATATATAGATACATCATATCTCTTCATATATACTCTCTTCATATGTCATTTAGGGATAAGATTTCAGGCCCGGTTAGTCCTTTTTTCAATTTTTTTATTTTTATTTTGCACATTTCCTCACGTTATCGAAGGCTGCCGAATATCACCCAACTCTAAGGTCTCATGTCATGGCTGAGGGAAGCAAATCTGGAATCTTTCTCTTTCTAAAGCCCAATTCACACAGAGAGCGAATTGCGCCACGCCTGACGATATTCGTCACGCCAGGCGTTGAAAAACGGCTTCGTCAGGCTTCGGCTCCGAGCCGTAAAAATTCGCAACGCCAGGCAAATAATTTGACGCTCTCTGTGTGAATTCTGCTTAAAGGTCCACGACTTTTTCTTTGTACGGTACTCCGTCGTTAAAATAGTCATAACCTGATAAATAGTCATTTCAGGAGTGTGCACTCCCTAATCGTGGCAAGGACGCACAAGGCTGCAAGAACACGGATCTTCTTCAATGACTGCTATGAAGTTAAAGCTTGCCAAGAAATCCGTTCGTACTTTGCCAAAATACGCTGCTTTTGACTAAACGTAGAGGGGTACTCATTGGCAGCACACTTGGAGGTGGGATGGAAAACCCCAAGGAATGGAATTCCCAACCGAGTCGATAAAGGTGGCAAACAATCTACGAGACAATCTATAGTCTTTCAAAAACGTGCTAAGAAGTTTTTACTAAGTTATTTGTCACTAGACGCCAATTACACGCAGAGGGAAAAAAATAATTCTTCAAACAGAAAATCTGACAAAAATAAATTCACAAAAAATGTTTTGATAGCATTTATGACATCAGTTCTGATGACTGCTGATCTCAAAAGCTATATAGACTTTTTTTTTGTCTTTTTGCCAGCGCCGCCGACGAGATTCCTTTCATGAAAGGAATTCCCGTCCCGCTAGACTTTTTTTTCTAGTCGTCTTCACGAACGGAATCCTTTCAAGTCGACCGGAATTTCTTTCTACTCGACGGGATTTCTTGTCCGTGTAAACGCTACATAAGACTGAAGTAACAAGATCTAGCGTGGCCTTTTAGTACAGACAGTATGGGGCCAACCAATCAGAACAAAACATGCTAAGAGCACTTGAGGCATTTTTCTGCGATCCCAAGAAGTGTTTGTGGCTCGGGTCTTGTGGTCGTTTTTGGGGCCTAAGTGTGTTTCCGCGACCAACGGGGCTTTCGTGGCTCTAACTTGACAAACAATAAAGAGATTGCATCTTACCCGACGAAAACGGATATTGCTACACCATCATCACGGGATCAAAAAAAAATAACGTTAGGACTTTTGACTTTGAAACTAAATTATTGGGCTTTGGTATTCCTTCTGAGCCAGTAAATTGTTCTGGCTTCTTCTTGTTAGTATAATAATACTTTTGCAAAAGAGTTTTCTTTTTAATGAGAGTTTGAAGGCTTCAAGTTTGTAAACACAGACTAAGTCTCACGTCCTATTGGTCGGTTATGATAGGTTTTTTGAAATCCGACCAATAGGAAGCGCGAATCTTTTTTGTAAGGAAAGTTTGAAGGCTCCAAGGTCCCATTTCTGATGAAACTTTTCGACAAAGCTGTAATTATACATTTAAGAAAGAGCCAGCGAACTGTTTCCAATCATTTACAGGCCCAAAATAGTTATCAAACATCGATAAATCAGTCTCAAATTCGGAAGCCCTATACCTCGCAATGTTAAATTACTCCTTTTCTACTCTTTTCCGTTTTCGTCGGGTAGGCTGTAATATCTCTACTGGCCGGGTGGTTTTCGAATTTTGTGGCGGGAAATTCAAATTTAACGGAAAAATTATCCAAATAGTAAACTTAGCTACTTTATCAATTTAAGTAGATAAGACACACACTGGAGAACCTTCTAGTACAAAATGGTAAGGGCGTAAGCCTATATATTGAGATTTTATCTCGATTTTGTTTTCAGAGATGTAAAGTTACCTCCAAAACGACAGACAAAACGGCGTTCCACGAAGTTCAACTTGTGGGTCAAGTGCGCGGCACACAATTCTGTTTCTACGACATACACACAGACAGAACTGTGTGGCACACAAAAGTGCCGCGGAAAATCGCATCGATTTTCATCCTACCAATAGCTACTAAAAGCTACCACCGTCTCTATATCTATTTATCCTGGTTGGAACAAAGATGGAAGCTTTCAGTCACTACTAGTCGGTGGTTGGAACACACCCTTGGTCGCCATATGGACATACCATACTGTAGGTTATTACCAACAGACAAAGTAAAGGTCAAACAAAAGTAACCAGGGGACAGAAGCTACCATCCGGCCCATGCAGAGATCAAAGCATCTACTGTACTGGCCCTACTAAAATAACAGATCCAACTTCGATATCCTAACTAAATTTGATCGCTGTTTTTCCAGGGTTCGGACAGGTCGGTTCGTTTCAAATTATAGGCTCTGTCCTATTTTTATAGGATTTCCCGGGCCCAAATATAGGCCAAATATAGGATCCGGAAGTCCTCGGGATCAGATCTGTGGTAGATGGCTTGGGATGCCTGGTCACATAAATTCGTCATTTCCCGAGTTTCTGCATTTTTTTTTTTTTTTTTTCATTTGCTTACAGTAAGGATGCAGCGCATCGGTGATCAGATACGTGAGTTTCTTCGCACATAGGGACATTACGTCGGGGATCTTACCGGGGAACATCGCATGGAAGGTTGCGACAATATGGTCTGAAGAGTTAGCAGACATGGAACTCTGTACCGTCTGAAGTGCCCATATTAACTCAGCTTTATAAGCGGCATCACGCTCACAAAACATGCTTGTACCAACTCATGGTTTATCCTTGGTTGTTTCATCAACTCGAGATTGTCCGGTCAGGTGAAGCTGTAGTGGATGTAGTTGAGCAGTAACTGCGGCTTTGTGTTCTGCAGATCGCACATGTTGGTTTCGCTGAGCAACCCCAGCTGTGCAACCAAGATTTTTCAAGCAGAGTTTGCAAAAGAACGAGTACTGGTCGTTCCCAGTCTTACACCATTCGCCAATCTTTCTACCGCTGCAATCTTAGCAAGCCATGAACTATTAAACTTGGTAGGCCCCATACTTAATTACCAAGCATCACCTGCAAAATAGCATCCCAAGATTAAAAGACCATAAAAAGAAAAAATGTGGATATGTCCGAAACTGGGCCGTATTCGCATAGCCTTTAAATAGCATTCAGCCAGGAAACGCATAAGTCGCAAGAACTCCAGTCTCATTAAGCAGAGACTGCTAGCCTATATAGGCTACTGATCTTCGCTCATTTCGGACAGGCCCAACATGACAAAAAACAAAACATAGGCTACTAAGTCAACACAACAGCATAGCCCAGGCAGAAGCAGCTTACTAAGCCCAACACAAAGCATTAGTTAAGTTCAAACAGCTCAACAGTTGTAAATAATTATCGATCTACACAGAAAGACAGCACAGTCTACAAGCCGAGTCAAAAGCAAATAAAAGCACGTCATCTTGGCTTACTTAACGAGCAGTGAAAATTGCAAATCATGAGCAATGTTCTTAGTGCTCTTCAGCCGAAAATATAGGGATAATAAGATTTTAGCCAAAATATAGGCATTTTATAGGAGTGCATTAAAATATAGGAATTTATTGGAATTTATAGGCGAGTCCGAACGCTGTTTTTCCCAACCGCAGACCTAATTACTTACTTACTGCCATACCCGGCTTGCCATATGGACTAAAAGTACGTCATGAACAGAGTTAACGTGAAATTCTGCTGTTCGTCGGGAAAAGCCCATCAAGTTTCAGCGGTTCAACTCGCTTCTAGGAAAAGAGGACGCGCCGAAAACAACTATCGGAAGACAGGCACCAAAAAATATCCATTGGCTTCATAAAGGTCAGGCGATTCCAGAATTTATTACTACTAAGTAACACTTCTATTTTACAATCAGCAGATAGCACAAAGACCCAAGACAAATTAGAGGTTTTCACGCAGTCTAAGACGGCCATTCAAACGAAAGGTCTGTCGTGATATCGACCGTCGCGGTTTTCCCCTGTCTTGGTTTTGCATGGCACGGTTTTTGGGATCCCAAAACGTTAGTGACGGATACCTATGACATCGCAAAAGTTGTCCGTCTGTCCGTCTGACCGTCTGTCCGTCTGTCTGTCTGTCCGTCTGTCCGCACGATAACTCTCGAAGGGATTGAGATATTTTGATGAAACTTGGTGGGAGGATCCTTCGGGTCAAAGTACAAGTCAAGTTCGAAGATGGGCTATGTAGCTCTATATCTGAGGGTGGGGGAGGGGGTTCAAATTAAGGGGCAAAAAAAATATTTTTTGAAAGCTGTTTAGATAGTGGATTTATGGGTAAGGAGACACGCTGAATCCGAATATGAAAGTTATTTTCTCGCCGGACAAGTAGTTCGCCCGGAATCCGGCCAAAACCAGAAAGTTTGTTAAAAGTAAAAGTTGTATTTGAAGTTGATTAGATGTTTGATTTAGGGGTAAGAAGACATGATGAATACGATGGTGAAAACCATTTTCTTCCCTGACAAGTAGTTCGCCCGGAATCCGGCGAAAACCGGAAAATTTGATAAGAGCAAAATTTGTATTTGAAGTTGATTAGAAATTCGATTTAGGGGTAAGTAAACGTGCTGAACACGATGGTTAAAACCATTTTCTTGCCGGACAAATAGTTCGTCCGGAATCCGGCCAAAACCGGAAAATTTGTTAAAAGCAAAATTTGTATTTGAAGTTGATTAGATGATATATTTAAGGGTAAGAAAAAACGCTGAGGAGTAGGCGTCTTGTTAGTATGATACGGTTTTGGGAAAAAATAATAGCGTTGCCGAGAGTAAGACCGCTAAAGGCTGCATATTTGGAATCCCTTCAGGATGGTGCAAAGGAATCGTGGTCAAAACAGGTAAAACATATTTTGGATAGTAGCGGTTTGTCTCATTTTTGGTGTGAAGGAAAAGGACCTAGAGCAGGAAATGGTGTGAGTATTGCTAAGGAGGTGGAGGTTAGGTTACACGACCAGGAAATACAATTGTGGCAGTGTGCGGTGGCTGATTCTGGTTCATTGTGGTTGTACGCGAGGGCCAAAGAGACATGGGGAGAGGAAATTTATTTTAAGGTGGGGATTCCAGCAGATCATTTGAGGTTGTTAATGAGTTTACGGGGTGATTGTCTACCATTAGGAATGCGTAGAAGATATTTGGGTAAGGTAAGAGTGTTGTCTGGTCCTTATTTTTGCCCAATGTGCGGGCAATTGGATGAAAATATTTTTCACTTAATGTGCGTATGCCCTGAGCTTTCAGATCTTCGTGGGGAAATTTTTGGTGTTAGTTATTGGGGGGAGGATTGGTTGGTAAAAGTAATGGGAAGTAAACTATTTGGTGATATTGAAAAGTTGGGAAGATTCCTTTCGGTTTCGATGAACCACAGAGAAAGGTTCCTGTAAAGGAATATGTAAAATAGTTATCACTTATTTGGTTTTTGTTCTTTATTTTTGTTTTGTATTTTTTTGTGTGCCATTTTTTTCCCATGGCCTCTGTGCTTTTAGTGGAATAAATCTTATCTTATCTTATGACAATCATTTTTTAACCGGACATATAGTTCGTCCGGAATCCGGTTGAAACCGGATTTTTTTTTTAGAAGTTAAAGTTTTATTTGAAGTTGATTAGATGTTCTTTATAGGGATAAGGAGATACGCTGAACTCGTTTCTGAACTATTTTTTGTTTTTGCTGGGCAAGTAGTTTGCTCGGAATTCGGCCGAAACCGGAAATTTGGCAGAAGTACAATAGGAAGTTTTGATCAGTATCGTCATATAGATATGGCTTATACAGGTATATCTGAACTTGGTTTTCTCAGATGATTAGCCTGGCGAAGACTGGATTTGGCGAAGACAAGACGTAGTTAATATTAAATTTTTGGGATCCCATCGAAAACTTTGGTCTTGTTACTTTAGCGTATTTACCAACGCACATTCAAGACGAAAAGTCTCTTTCGCGGTTGTGATCCTCGCGGTTTTTCTTCTGTCATGGTTTTGCATGACGCGGTTTTTGCTTTGGCGGTACTGACATGTAATTTTTGCCCAACAAAATATTTATATGAGAAGCGCGCGGGAGAACAGACCAGACACGAACAAAACCGCCTGTGGTGGCGAACGTCTGTCTAGGCAGCCGCAGAAGATCAACCACGGAAGTGGCCCCGGCGTCTTGTGACAAAAATTTTATAAATGTCAAGAATTAAAATCTGTAAAAAACATATTTGTTACTTGTCTATTTCATTCTGCTTGTCTATATTCTGAAGTCAAAGTACGCTGAACAAATACAAATAAAGTAAAAAAAAATATTACAAATATAAATAATGTAAACTTCGTTTTTTTTTAATTACCAAAAGAGGGCACCATGTCCGGTGTGGCCACCTGTATTTTAACTCCTTACCTTAATTGCAGGGTAGGTCTTGTTTTCGGCCGTGCTGCTCGCTCCAGGCAGCGAGCCTGCCATCCTGCCTTCACATTCATATCGAAACCGCAGAGCTTTAGGGGACGGCTGCTCTATGATTTCCACATATGGAACTTGGTTGCTGGATGCCATGTTATCTGCCAAAAAAAAGTTACTTAAAGCACAACTCTTACTAGAAATGATCTTTTCATGACGAAATGGCTCAGAAAATCGTTTTCGAAAATACCATCACTTTCCATGTGAGATAAGCGATTTTCTTGTTAGCGCTTGTCGACTCTATCCAGCCTTCCCGCTCTCCGACTCGGCGGCTGGACGCAAAATATTTGAAGACTCGAAAACAGAATACAGACCTTGAAGCTTCTCAGGTCATTGTGTGTGAAAAAGTTGACGGCGGACTCCGAAGCTTTTGCCTTTTGGCTAAAGGCGAGTCTTCACCTTCCGGAATCTGGGTTCCCAGATTTTCCGAGATTTTGTTCTAATTTCTTCTGCGATACTTAAAAATTCCGGAAATCTGGAAGTTCAACAGCCCTTTTTTCCGGATTATTTTGATATAATTTTGGACCGGTTCATATTCCAGATGCAATTTCCAGAAGACGTCAAAGAATAATCTGGAAGCCCAGATTCCGGAAGTTCCGGGAGGTGAAGACCTAACTTAAAGTTTAACTGAAAAGCTTAAAACTTATTTTTGTGTCATTTAGTTGAACACACTGAATTATTGGATTCTGCAAAAGGATTTTTTGTTTTCCACTATCTGCTCTAGTTATGACGTTCGGAATATCTGCGGCTGTCCCCACAGCGAAAATTCTACTATGACGCGGGAAATTTTTATCTAAACACAAACAAGGCTTTTCAGTGGGCAGTGCGATATTGGTGAAGATTGCTTAGTGCCTGAATAAAAAAAAATGTCATAAATCTTTCTTGTAAGGTATACAACAAATTAGAGGTACCACAAATCACACGGAAATTTCACTATTTGAAAATCGATTATTCCTGAATAGCGGAAGTAACGCATTTTCAGCGGGTCTTCAAGCCAATTTAAGTGAATAAGTGATGGGTAACTAGATTGTCCTATCCCAGTCCTTTTCGGTTAAACTTTAAGCTTGCGTATCGTGACTGGCAAAACTCGGCTCGCCGCTAATAAGTCGTAGGTACAAAACGAAACAATGGCGGAAGGCGGGGATTTCGGAAGCTTATAATTCCACAAGGGAGCTGAGGATAATAAAAGACAGAGGTGTCCTTTTAGCCAACTTTACTGCACAGTCACCTCTGATAATATTTAACACAAGGATGCACACCCTTGCGTTAAATCTCATCAAGAACGAGCGGAATATTAATGATAAGTCTAAATTATATATGGGTGTTTTAAATACACGTTATTATGAACGTTATCGCCTGAACATTATTATAAAATTTTCGTTTAGCCCAAGCTGGCTTTGAAACATGTGTTCAAATAACGCCCAAAAAACGGATACGTCAGCTACGGTGCGTAGCTGATTAGATTAGATTATTTTATTGCTAAATTACATAATAACCCATCATGATAGATAACCGCCCATGAGAAGACATAAATGCACTGGCACTGGGCGGTGACCACAAACTACTTCAACTTAACTTCGCTTAACTTAAACAATAAATTAATTTCATTTCAACACTAATTAATCAATTTTTTTTTCATATAACACACAAAAGAAAAAAGAAGAAAAAGCTGACGTATCCGTTTTTACGAGCGTTTTTATGCGTTATTTGAATAAACATTATTATTCCATCTATGTCTCTATACCCTACGAATAGCACGCAACTTGACCCTTAAGCGTTGTTCAAATAGGTGTAATAAGCTGAATATCGCTATGCTATCTTTACGCCTTAATACACACGCCTATTCAAATAGGAACCCAAAAGGTTCTTATCAATTCGGTGTTGCCACGCTGATACATTTTTGAGTTTCTAAAGATCAGAAAAGTGTTCTTAGTAGTAGCTGAAGTACACGATTACATTTTGACGCGCATTACAGCATTGGTCTTCGAAGTAACAATAAGCAGTCATAAGAGAACAAAACGTGTTCTTTTGAAGAAAAGTTGTTTCTTCAGCTTCCAACAAAGTAGAAATTTAGTGCTTCCCGTGGCAACCCCGACGACGCTGTCCCTTTTCTTGGCCCGCTGCCGCAACAACCAAGCGATCTGATTGGCTCTGTATAAGGGAAAATAGGACCCCGATCCTTTCTCCTTATTCGCCTTAGCTCGCCGCGAGGAAAAGAGGAATCTGTAATAAATCTTACACGCCGTAATAACCCTTATAACAGCTATCTGAACAATGCATTACTAGCGCTCGAAAACTATAACAAGGCCCCTATCTACATTTAGGTTATATCTCTTAGCAGTGAAATGCGCGGTCTTAAGACCAGACCAAAACTTAAAACGCAACAACGGACCGACCAGTTTCTATAAACTACCTCTCATTCTAATAAAAGAACTGACTCAAGACTGGTCACTTACAGACACTGCAACAAGGTCCCCTACAAATGTCAGGGCTTAATCCCATTCCAGCAGCGTGTATCAGTGGTGTATCACACGTTACTGCAGTAACATAAACCTAACTAACGACTAACGAGAGCAATCTACAACAATCTCTTTTTATGTTCTGGCATGATATGACGTCAGCAGCATCTTTCAAGAGCTGGAAGAGGGGTCAGGGCATACAGATCACAAAATGGGTAAAAGAAATTGTAATGAAAATGGGAAGACAACAAATGGAAACAGCCGAGGAGAGTTTCTCTGGAGCATCTGAAAAGGCTCAGAAAACAAACCTGCTTAAAAATATCCCGGACTACGACGATTCTGCAGACGTTACCGATATTTTGCAAATACTGGTTAGAACCTACACACGACTTAATTTTAAAAATTGAGACATAATTTTGCTGTAAAATTTGAATTTCCCGCCAGAATCGAGCCACAAAAATTGACCACATCGGCAGTTGTTTGTCGAATTTCGGCCACAAAGTGAGCAACGAAATTCTGGTTGGTTGCGGAAACATACCTGTGTCCACCGCAACTGTTTCAAACGCGAACGACAACGACACGTCGACTAAAAATTTCGTCTTCAAAACAGGCGAGAATCCTTCCGAGAAAAAATAAACCAGTTCAAGTCTGGCGATCACAAGTTCGAGAAGATATCCTAACTCCAGTCTCTTCCAGAGACCCTGAATTAGGAATACCTAAAAAACGACTCGTAGCGATAACAAGCCTCAAAAAGACAATTATGAAGACAGCTTGATACCTGTTGATTCCTGTCACGGGTAACGAACTTTACTCCTGGGCAATCTAGGCCCAGTCGCCCTATAACGGGGTGAGTGGGGGAGGTGCAACTTTCAAACTAATTTCCGCCCTAGACCATTCAACCACAGCCATTTTCCAGGCGAAAGGACCCTCCCTTGAGCCCAGCCTCTCAAGTCAAGCCAAGCTGCAACAAGAAAAAGTCTAGAAGGGTCAGTGGATCCCAATTAAGACTATACCATAGAAGGAAGGAAGGAAGGAAGAACACATACCATGCCCTTCGGAGCCGACAGACGAACGAAGATTGGGCGGAATATCAAAACCGCCAAACCGGCTTAACGTCTAAGTAAAACAAATTCCCAGAGATTAATAATTACGGAAAACTGAAACTGGCAACAAATCAAGGACCAAATCAAAAGACAAGAACTAATGAGCTCGGCAGTGCAAATTCTCTTTCAACTGAGTCAATAATCCAATCCACTTCAACTGTGACATAAAACTACGAACGGGCAGTAAAACCAGACAAGCGGAACAGGCTTAAATCACACGACAGGCAGATCGTAAAAATCGCCCCCGCTACTTTGTAATACTAAGTAAAACAGACCAAGTAGAAGCTAGCGGCTATTGGCTGGCGAAACATAGACAGACCAAAAAGCTGAAAATAAAAGAATCTACCAAGTGTCGAAAAACGAAACAAAAAATTCAAAAGTTACGAGGAATTAAATTTGCATCAAGAAGAGGATAACCGTACAAATTCCCCAAAACAGAAAAGGGAGGACGTTAAAAAATAAACCAAGGGGTCTCTTTGGTCTGCCACATGTTCAAACCGAAATCCAACGCTTAATTTTAATGACAGCGATGAAAATAAAGGGATGATACAGAACCCTAAAGCGAGAGTCGTTGAATACGGAAACTCGGTAATAATGAGAAGGCGATGGTCCGAAGGCGAATGTCCAAAGTATAATACAGGGCGGTGTCCAAAGGAACATATAATACAGACTAGAGGTAAGCTTCGATGCTTATGACCGTCTCCGTCCTAAAATCTGTGGTAACTTTGAACCCACCAGTTGAGACTACTCAGCTCGTTCATGAGATAAAGCTACTGGGAGTTCACCCGAGTGGAAAAAAAAACACGAATGAGATTCTAAAACAAGCAAACTTCGCCCTCCCTCACACTTATTTCACGCCATGGAGTGCCCTCCCAACATCTTCTACAAGCTTACTTAAAGCCGCATTCGCAAGCATGCCTAGCCAAGCACAGATACCTAGGCACATGCCCAAGCTTAGCCATGCACCGAGTTCTAGAGTCTAGAACTACGTCCCTGGCCCAAAATCTGTGCCTAGGCATGGGTGTAAACGGTGATGCTAGGCACGTGCCTAAGCATCCGTGTTTGGCACGTGCCTAGGCATCCGTGCTTGGCTACGCATGCTTGTGAATGGGGCTTAACTTTCATCCGTCCATGCCTGGAGCAATGTTGCCCTGTGTAGCATTACGGGTTGACGGCTGGGCAGTCCGAGACTCTTGAGAAAATTCAGTATAGAGCACTACCCATAATTGCCAAATTTCCTGAAGTTCCCTACTGTAACCTTTTAAAAGATTCCAAACTAGAAACCCTGTCGAACCGCTGTGAAAAATTAAGTCTTACTTTTGATCAAAGGCTACTGGAGAATATCAAAAATCGAGAGATTCTCCCCCTGCCTATGTCCCCAATGAAGAAAGACCGGTTAGGATGGCGGCTTCTGCCCCACCTAAACTCCACCCCCCTCCCCCTAGTTTTTCATGAACGGGACGAGAAGAGCTTCATCCCCTCTTTCAAAAAACGTTACAACAGCGGTAATGGGAATTTGTTGATGGTCCCACATGATGAACGCATAAGATTTAATTTCTATTTTATATTTCAATTAGTCCTTATTCTAATAATATCATGTAATGTTTTGTTACTTTTAGTTTAGTGTTAAAGCAACAGTTAGATAAGAAACTGAGCATTTTAAGTTCATTGGTTTTATATCATTGCACGCTACTTTGTAGGCTACACTGTGACTGTCACAACACATTTAATTCGCAACTGTACATCATATATTTTTCATATTTATTCCAAGAAAGACGAGAAACCAACTATCAGCTATGACCGGCTACGGTTTATATAAATAAATGATTAACTGATTGAAGCTACAAAACCAGTAACCAGCTCCTGGAGGGGTTCCAGCTAAAACCCCCCCGGCGAAAACCCCCCCGGACAAAACCCCCCGCCAAACCCCCCCCGGCTAAACCCCCCCGTGACCAAACCCCCCCCCGACCAAAAACCCCCCGGTACCAAAACCCCCCCGACCAAAACCCCCCCGGTACCAACCCCCCCCCGGTACCAACCCCCCCCCGGTACCAAACCCCCCCCCGCATAAAAAAAGACAGGTATGTATGAGTAAAGTAACTGTTAGGTAGAGGGGTCCTTTAGGTCCTTAGACACTCACACATATTTAGACTGGGATTTACTGGGCAACAAAACGAACAACCATGTGACAGTTTTACCATTGACAAGCACGAAGGTGAAGCGCTGATAGAATATTTCTGGACTATCTTGAAAGTGCTATCACAAAACGAGCTCAACATTTCCCTTGACCCAAAGGATCCTCCCATTAAGTCTCATCAAAATATCTCATTCCCTTCGAAAGTTATCCTGCTCACAGACGGAAAGTAGGACAACTTTTGAGGTGTCATAGGTTTTCCTCCGCTTACTGCCCATCTTTGAGTTTCTGGTATGAATCAGGGATAACTAAAGAGCAATCAGGCAAAGGGAGCTTCACATTGCACCAATGGGTGGCATCCTAACTGCAGCTTCCTTGCCAAGAAGGAGGAGGCATTGGGAAAGGATTTGTTGGGGGGATCGATACACAGAGTGGAACTGGCTTTGATTTGATCATTCACATTTAACACCTCACTGACAACAGCTTCAGTTAATGAATGCGGGTGTTTGGTGACTTCAGCAAAACCATCAACCTTCACCTTCGCCTTACACTCTCTTTGTTTATCATTGTTCTGATACCCTTCAGACATTATTGTAGAGTCAAGTTTGTGAAAGAAGTTTATTTACTCTTACTCTCTAACTACCAGTTACTCTACTTATACCCGTCTGTTTTATGCGGGGGGGTTTTGGTCGGGGGGGTTTGGTACTGGGGGGGTTTTGGCCGGGGGGGGGTTGGTACCGGGGGGGGTTTGGTCGGGGGGGTTTTGGTCGGGGGGGTTTTGGTCACGGGGGGGTTTTAGCCGGGGGGTTTTGGCGGGGGGTTTTGTCCGGGGGGGTTTTCGCCGGGGGGGTTTTAGCTGGAACCCCTCCTGGAGCAATCCTTCTAAATATACAACATATTTAGGGTGCCCTTTGAATGCTTGATTTATGCTCTCCAGAACCTACTGTGAAACTACATTTTTCCTTCTAAGTCTCTGTTGCTTTCCCACAGAACATACTATCTATCAACTAGTATTGTACCTAACTAGTATAAGCCTAACTAGTATTGTGGCGTGACCACCTCAGCAACCAGTAAACTAACCCAGCAGAGAGGTTACAACCTAGCCTAATCAGTAACCAATTGATAGCCGGTGATTCTGTCGTTGAGCAGAACGAGGTAGTAACTGCTTAGAATCAGCTAATATGTTAGATACATTGGGATTTTCGCAAAAAGGAATAGTGGCTGGTTTACTAGTGGTGATACAGAGTAGACTCTGAACCAGAAAACAACAGGGGGTTGGTTCACTCTGTGTGATCAGTTACTGGTTTACTTTGAACATCACATAACTTTGTATTATGGTGCCAGAAATTTACAGATTATGATTAAGTTCAAACCTAGCAAATATTTATGCAAAATCCAGAATGCAAACAATAATTTAAGTAAAATAAGGTAAATTAAAGCCCAACTTGGTTCTTTTTTCAATGTTTGGCTATTCTTTGCTCAGTTGTATTTGAATCTTCTAAGGGTGAGGTAATGTAGTCCAAAGTATTGCAATACTTTTGTGTCACATTCACAGCCTTCTGAAGTAAGGTAGCAACATCGAGTGCCATCCCTTGCCATCGCCAGTAGTATGCATTTGCCACTTTACCTAATGCTCAAAGACGAGTTGCTGTAGTTTTTCGATTTTTTCCTATCAACAACTACTTCAAAAAGATTTGTAATACGCCACTGCATTCAGGACTGAATTATCTATTTGGCAAGATCAAAAGTTCATTGTATTTGTCAAAGTAAGGCTAAGACAGGACCGAGACACTTAATTCTTAGCTGATATTTAGTTCTTAATTTCTTAATTCCATTTGAATGTTTAAGACACAAAAAACATAACTAGTCAAGTCTAATAAGTTTGTCTGAGATTGGTTCAGTCTACCACAAAACCCTGATTTTTGGATACCCTATGCCAAATGATGGGTATATACAGCATTTCGCATACCCTATGCTTACACTATGCCAAATGCTGAATACCGTAACCTAATCAAATATTGACGGTTTGCATGAAATGATTTATACCGGAGCAGGTCAGGGTTAGGCGTAGGGTATGAACAGGTATCTAGCATTTGGCATAGGATATCCCAGGGGTATCCATCACAGTCTACCACAAACCCCTGATTTTTGGATACCCATGTCGGACGCTGGGCACATCTAAGGTTTGGCATACCCTATACCAAATGCTGGATACTCTAACCCAATAAACTACTTATGATTTGAGTGAAGCTTAGAAAAACCGATCAGAATTCCACCTTAAGTGGGCAGGTCAGGTTGAGGGTACCAACAGGCAGGGGCGTCGCAAGTGCATTTTCGGTGGGGGGGTGCAGAGCCGAAATTTTACCGAATCTCTCAAAAATTTTACTGAATCCTAGAAACTGAAAATTCGAGCTTTAAATTGTGGAACAGAAAGGATTACGCAGGAAAAGTAACATTAAAGGGTAGCATGAAAGAAGATAAGCCAACTTAATTAAGCGGCGTTTTGGCGAATATATTGCCGGGCACGATTGCAGTAATAGCTTCCATCTATTATACCCAAGAGAAAAATAAATCTAGCACTGCAGGCAAATTTTCAAAATATTTTTTTCGTGTAGGCTAAAATTTAACTGCTTATTACAAATTCTATCATTTACCGTGGATTAAATACCGATGTTCTACGAAGTTCCAGAAACCGAGTGGAGCGACGTTCCGACAGCAGCAGCTACTGTTTTATAGTCAATACTACCCATGATCACATAAAGTGAGCGCCGCAGGCGAGATTTTTTTTTTCCTGTAGGCTAAAATTTAGCTGCTTATCTTACAAATTCTATCATTGACCGTGGATTAAATACCGATGCTCTAAGAAGTTCCTGGAAGGCTTGTGATGTCACATGAGAGTTCTAGGCTATATTTTCCATTTAGTAACAGAATTGATTATCCTTACAGCAGTTTATAACTGTATAACACATCCGGTGCCTCGCTGGTTGCTCAGCTCTATCCAGGCTCTATGACTATTGTCTATGTGTACATAGATACAAATATAAGGCGCTTTTCCGTGACAATCCAGACTGACGATCCACAATCTGAATTCTCCAAAATGCATTTTCTCTGACAATCCGGAAAAATGAATATCGTTTCTGTGACAATCTGACAATCCGGATTTGTGCTTGGATTGTCAATTCGAGAATCCTTGCAACGGAGCAAGATCGTCGGATCGTCATTTGTACAATCTGGGATTGTCAATTCACTGTTTCTCTGATGAATCGGCTAGCTTATCTAGGATTATAATCTGGCTGGGATTGTAGAGAAAAAACACCTATATACTCTTCAACATTAATTTCACCAAATTCCCTTATTTCTGTCATGGCATCATAAAATTGAAGATAATTAACTAACTAAGGTTCGGGTTACCACCCTAATTTGGCTTTTTTTAAGTCTACAAACATGAAGAAAACAAACCATTCACTTCCAAATGATGCACAGTGAAATTTCACGCTTTTTTACTAGACAGTAGCCGCCAAAGAGAGTCTGTGTGACTCAACCATCAGAGATCCTGGTTCTTCTGGGAAAAGTTTGAGGAAAGCTGGAAATTCCCACTGGATTCGCCAAAGGCAACGGAAGAAATGATTTAACTATAAATGACGGCGATAGTGATGATGGTGTAGAAAAGATGTCGCATTTGGTAGTTTTCAAATACTCCGCCGAATTGCTCTCCTCTCATTGGCGCAATTGCGTCAGCTGACACTGGGGAAAGAAAGAAAGGCCCAAATAAGAGAAACTGTTCATTAACCACTTATGTTTATGCCTGAATATCCACTGTTACAAGATTGCAGACCCAGTGTGTGATAAGTTGTCATAAAGTTTTCACTCTGGCCTCAAGCGGAGAGTCTGAGACTGGTGCTGACTCTCCGCCACCAGTGAAGCGGTTCAGAGTAACGACTCTGGGGTCAGCAGCAAACAGTCTTGGAAAAATGCAGCAACAGTCTAAAAACGGGTTCTTGCCCCCAGATGAAACTGTTACCAGCTCAAGAGCTGAAGATGGGGTTGGTTCTTCCAGTGACTATGGAGACCCTGTTCGTCGAAAGACAGCCAATCATGAGGAAGTTGGGCATGCCAAGGAGCAGCAGCAGCTGTCGTTGAATAAGTCAGACCAGGAAATTGTTAGGTTGATTGGACAACATCTCAATAATATTGGTTTGAGGTAACTTCGACTTCAGCTTCCATTAGTTAGATGCATTTTTTATCTCAGACTCAATTCTCCTCTCAATTCTCCTTTTTTGTATTTTTGTGAGAATAGAGAATGGGGAAAGCTTCAGGTTTCTGCAGAATCGAGAAGTTGCTTTGATAGTCAATTCTCGATTGTCCTTCTCCATTCCTGTTCCTGGTTGGTCAAGAGAGGGTGGATGTTCAACCCGTATTAACAATAACAGGTTTCAGTGGGTAGCAAAATTGTATTTTTTGTCGAAATTGAGAATGGAGAATTTAGAAGAGCAAAAACGGTAATTTGGTGGCAAATCGAGAATTGAGAAGCAAGAATATAGAACTGAGAACTCAGATCAAAAACGCAACTATTGACACATTCTCGATGGATAATAACAATGGATCAATGGCATTGATCTGTTGTTGTTATCCACTTGAGGCTTGACAGATGAACTCAAAGTAGACGAAGATTCAAAAGGGAAAAGAAATAATAATTGTAATTTGATTTGGAATTATCAGTGAATAACCTAACTTAACCCTCTCTAAGTCCGAAGTAGGAGCCGGGTATGTTGCGGGACTTTGGACTCCCCTTGGAGATATCATTCCACAAACCTGGCTCCTACTCTGGACTTAATCGAAGTTTTACCAGTGCCCAGTTATCTGTTGAAACTCCAGCTCCTACTTTGGACTTAGACAAATTTCAGTCAACAAACCTGGCTCATGGGTAGCCTAGAGTGGCTCAGCCAGTCTAGGCTACCCAATAAACAGAACAGCTGTTCACTGTGTGTGAGCTTGGCAATATAGCAGCAATGAATCCGTGGGATTTTACTGTCCTATCCTTGTTGTACCACAAAAAGATCTCAAAACAATTTTGTAGGTCGTGTATTACTCATCATTAGTCTCTTCTTCTAGATGAAGTTTTTCTACTTGTTCTCATTGCACTCTCTCTTCTTTCCTGCACTGTCACCAGTTCTATAACAGTTGCAAATGCTAAAATGCTTAGGACTTGACTCCTTTAAACTTGGTCAAAAACTTAATAGCTAACATCCTAAATATTATCTGTTGAAACTGCGAATTCTTGTGTATCTGTTATGAACTTCTGACAGTATGTTTTTCTCCTTTCTTTCTAATATGTTGTGTGAGGTATGATTATCATCTTATCTGTTTTATTTGAAACAAAAAACAAAGTAGACAAAAACAGCCTTAGGCTACTTGAGCAATATTTGTATTTCTTTATATATTTAATACTATTATCCCTAGGCCTACACTGTCAGAAGTTTCATAACAGATAGCGCATAACACTTTCAAGAATAACACCTTTCCAATTAGAAATAAAGTGTATAACCAATTAAGTTTACACTTTTTCGTGCTTTTTCGTTCGTGCCTAGATCTCCAACAACACCTTCAATTGGTAAAAATACTAACGGGAACGAAATAAACATAAACAGATAACGTCCCAAAGTGTTATCTGTTGAAACCGGGCATCCCAAAGTGTTATCTGTTGAAACCGGGCATCCTTCTGTTGTCGTTATGTAACTTCTGACAGTGTAGTATTTTTACCGATTGAAGGTGTTGTTGGAGATCTAGGTACGAAATAGTGTAAACTTAACTGGTCATAACACTTTATTTCTAAGTGAAAAGGTGTTATTCTTGAAAGTGTTATGCGCAATCTGTTATGAAACTTCTGACAGTGTATAGGTTGGGTCCAAAGTTTTTTCAATGACCATCAGTTGGTCAGAGATCGATTGAACTTAAGTTGTTAGTTAACTGAGTCAAGTCGGAAACATTTTGTCATTTATAAATCTCCATCCCATCTAAGCGTAACTTCAAATTGGGACTCTATACGAGCGTTGTAGCATCTAGTGGCGCGAATCAAAAGCATCCTTATGGGCAAACTCATAATAGATCTTGACTAGAAAATCAGTCAAAAAGAAAAATATTGAACTGTTATATGGTAAGGAAGCCTATTTAAGTGAATAAGTGAGGGTAACTTGAAATCACAAACCTTTTCGGCTAGACTTTAAAATTTAACCCAAAAGGTCTGAGATAGGACAATCTAGTTACCAATCACGTTTTCACTTAAAGAGGCTTGAAGACCCGATGAAAATGCGTCACTACGATCCTCCGCTATTCACGAACAATCACTTTCATATAGGGGAATTTCCCTGTCGGACTTGTGGTACCTCTATGCGCTTGTACCTGTGTTGTATGCTTGAAGACAAAATTTACGAAAGTAAGTGGTAACGTACTGGCCTACCTTCCGCGAGCTGATCACTGGCCACTGAAAAGCCACGTTTGTATTAACATTCAAATTTTCCGTGTCATTTTTTTTTTTTTTGTACAATTGTGCGTTGTGAGGCCGGCCGTAGTTATTCCGAACGTCATGCTAGAGTACCCAGTGAAAGATAAAACAATACTTCAACACAATCCAAATAGTGCAGTGTGTTGAGTCAAATGATACAAAAAAAAAAGTTGGCTTTTCAGTCAAACTTTAAAAGATACACAATCAGGATATACCTTGTCTTAGACTATTTTCTGGAGTGAGGTCACATTCAGGTACCTGGCCTTTTGAAGTGTGGTAGTCCTATCTCTCCTTGCTTTTTATTGTTCCCCAGTTTTCGGTCTGTTCCTTTTTGGAAAAAAAATTAAATGAAGGCCAGAAGTCTAAATCCAGTTTTGTTTCTCACCAGTATTAGAAAAGATGGAGTATGGTAAGAAAAGGAAAAAGCAACTAAAACACATTGCTACAAACAAAACATTTAAACATCACTAGATAGAAACAACAGGGACCTCCATGCGCGAGTGCAGCTTCTCTTTTCACTATCTTCGTGCGTTTGTTGACAGCCTCAGAGGGATCCGTCTCTACCAAACTTTCCAATAAGGTAGCAGGTTCTTGCCGGGTGCGTGAGACTTAGCAAGTATGTCACTAGTTGAGTACTATATTACTCTCAATTTTCTATTTCAGCCAAACGGTTGAAAAATTAATGAACGAGTCTGGTTGTGCACTTGATCATCCAGCCGCATCCCGATTTCATAAACATGTACTTTGTGGACATTGGCCGGAAGCTGAACATGACTTGGAGGACCTGAAATCATTCTTGCTAGATGGCAACACATTGATGGTAGGTGATCTACAGTCAATGATCCTGTCCGTCACCCATAGATTTCTTGATCGGAAGCGCAGCTAATCCCTTCATTGTACCTGAAAGGACAAAATATAAATATATATATATATATATAAGGCTTCACCTATCGTACCTTTGGGCATGTGAAATGAATTAGGTAGTAAAATGAAGTGTTAAACCCTCGACTGACCCCTCTGAAACTCTCAATGATCATATACGACTTGCGTTGCGGGCAATAATTTATAACTGAAATCTTAATAATTAATATAGTAACTTAGCTTCACTCCCAACGGAAAAGTAGAATAAGGACCCCTTGCTGCAAGGAGTTTGGGATGTTGCCAGAATTTTCGGACAGTTTACCAAATTAAGTTTCTAGCAGACAGCATCCGACCACGAAAGACATCGAACTTGAAACACTCTAGTAGTAGTTTACTCGACGTACTGACTTTAATAAATATATGCAGGCTAACCTTGCGCTCGTGGTTCAGTTGTACGCTGAGATAGGATTGTCCGTGAGCATCTCGAAAAGCGAGTTCATAATTTACAATGCACAGGGAGACAATGACGCGCGGCTTAAGATTGGGGATACAGCGATTAAGCAATCGAAATCTCTTCGGTATTTAGGTATCGAATATGGCACAGACAGCAGAGCTACTCGCGGCCTCCTTGTGCGAAATGTGTGCAAAAATATGTGTGCTGGCTACGGAAAAGCAGTTTCTCTTAGAAATAATGCAAACCGCCATATTCTTAGCCGGTTGTTTAATGCTCTCGTTCTGCCTCATGTATTATACATCTCCCCCCATTGGGATTGGTTTGGTGTAACTGAAAAAAGAAAGGTGCGAACGCAGTACTACAAACTCGCAAAGCTCCTACTGCGTTTCCCTTTGTGGGAATCAAACAGGCAAATTAGCTGTCGGTTAAGTATTGTTGAACCAAGCCAAAAGTGTCCTGAGATAGAGTCACGGGCTTGTCGCAGAGCTTTCGAATATTCATACGAGTCAGTCCTGACACATATTATTTATAACTATTGAGTTAAGTTGTGCGTTTTTTGGGATCCCAAAACGTTAGTGACGGATACCTATGACATCGCAAAAGTTGTCTGTCTGTCCGTCCGTCCGTCCGTCCGTCTGTCCGTCCGTCCGTCCGTCCGTCTGTCCGTCCGTCCGTCCGTCTGTGAGCACGATAACTCTCGAAGGGAATGAGATATTTTGATGAAACTTGGTGTGAGCATTCTTTGGGTCAAGAGTAAGGTCGAGTTCGTAGATGGGCCCTGTACCCCTACATTTAGGGGTGGGGGAGGGGGTTCAAATTAAGGGACAAGCAAAATATTTTGAAACAGCTAATGTGATAGTCGATTATGGGGTAAGAAGACATGCTGAACAAGAATATGAAAACCATTTTCGCGCCGGACAAGTAGTTCGCCCGGAATCCGGCCGAAACCGGAAAGTTTGTTAAAAGTAAAAGTTTTATTTGAAGTTGACTAGATGTTTGATTTAGGGGTAAGAAGCCACGCTGAACACGAATATGAAAACCATTTTCTCGCCGGACAAGTAGTTCGCCCGGAATCCGGCCAAAACCGGAAAGTTTGTTAGAAGTTAAAGTTTTATCTGAAGTTGATTAGACGTTTGAAGTAGGGGTAAGAAGACATGCTGAACAAGAATACGAAAACCATTTTATCGCCGGACAAGTAGTTCGCCCGGAATCCGGCCAAAACCGGAAATTTGTTAAAAGTAAAAGTTTTATTTTAAGTTGATTAGATGATAGATTTGGGGGTAAGAAGAGATGCAGAATCCGTATATGACAATCACTCTTTAGCCGGACATATAGTTCGTCCGGAATCCGGCTGAAACCGGAAAATTTGTTAGAAGTTAAATTTTTATGGCACTTGCAGCTCCGCTCAAGTGCCATATACCGATCGCTTTTCGGTCGGTCGGTCGGTCGGTCAGTCGGTCGGTCGGTCGTTCGGTCGGGCGGTCCACTGTTTTCGAGTTAGGGTACTTCCAGATGTCCTAGGACGATGAAACTTGGCAGGCATATCAAGGGCCCGATATAACTAACCTGGAAATAATCAGTTTCACGATCCGACCATCTGGGGGGGAGTGGTGGGCCTTGGAATCCTGAGAATTTAGTAGTTTTTGTAAAACCCCTACCCCTTTCTTCTCACTAGTAGGTCTGCGCACGGCGTGACGTCACTCTTTGCATCGGATCACTCTGTTAACATCGGAAAGAGCTAGTGCATTCGAGGGTCAAAGGGGTTTGTATATGTGATTCAGTGCGGGGGAATATGGAAAATTGAGTGTTGTGTAACTTTCGAACGGGTGATCGGGTTGGGACGAAACTTTTGCAATACGAGATCGTCTAGTGAGAAGCACTGATGGTCAGATACATGTAGCATACAAATCTTATTGTGACGGCGTGGTCTTTAAACTATAATCTGCTTTGAACTAGGACGATGAAACTTGACAGGAGCATCAGGGACCCGATCCGAATAACCTAGAAATAATCAATTTCTCAATCCGACCACCTGGGGGGGTGGAGGGCTGGGGAATCCGGAAAATTGGAGTAGTGTGTAACTTTCGAACGGGTGATCGGATTGGAATGAAATTTAATAACTGAATAAATGGCATACCTCTGATGTCCCATTTGAAGTCCGGACCGGACTCGACAGCTATGGGGGAGTTGGGGGGGAGACCGGAAATCTCGAGAAACGGTTAGAATGGAGGGATCGCGGTGAAACTTGCTGGGAAGAACAAGCATCTGCTCTAGATAAATCTTTTATACATTAGGACTGGATCCGGACACTGGGGGGGGGGGTGGAGGGGAGTCTCCCGGAATTCCGGTAATGGCAGTTTGGGGGATTTTCACAACGAAACTTGGGAGGCGTATCAGGGACCCGATAAAACTTACTTATAAATAAAAATTTACATGATCCGATAGTCGTGGGGGGAGTAGCGGGAGGGGGAATCCGGAATATTGAGTCATGCGTAACTTTGGAACGGTTGATCGGATTTGAGTGAAATTTGATAATTGATCAGAGGACATGTCTCTGGTGACCTTTGTCATATCCAAACCTTAAAGTACCAATCTTGACTGCAAATTCAGAAAGATACTTTTAAGCAAAATTTACATTTTCATGATCCCCATGAGCCCATTATCATTTTTGACTCAGGGGTTTTGCTTACAAATGAAGTTCTAGCTCCCTTAAAGTGCATCTGAACCGCCAGGTCGAAAAGTACTTTTTTTGTAAACGATACATCTCAACCCAAGCTGATTTATGCCGCAATTGTTTTGCTTCAAAATTTATTTCTATCACCGTTAAAGTGCGCATTTTAACCGAAAAGTGTAAAAAAATACTTTTGACCAAACGGTATATATCAATGATCCCTTTGGGCCTGTGATCGTTTTTGTCTCAATAGTTTTTCTTACAGATGAATTTTTACGCCTTTGGAGTGCGCATCATTACAGCCAAGTTCACAAATAAAATACTTTTTATGGCACTTGCCTTTCGGCCAAGTGCCATATACCGATCACTTTTCAGTGCACATCATCACAGCCAGATGCCAAAAAAAAAAAAATTTGTACATAACGATACATTCTCTTGATTTCCAAAGGGTCCGTGTTCATTCTTATCTCAAGGGTTTTTCTTACAAATGTTCACAACAGACCCACGAATTGGCGAACTCCTACTTTCATACTTTTACCAAGCCTTGCAAGTGCCATATGAGCTTACAGCTCTTGTTATTTGAAGTTGATTAGATGTTGGATATAGGGGTAAGGAGATACGCTGAATCCGTTTTTGAGCTTTAGTTTTTCGCCGGACAAGTAGTTCTTGAAGTTCACCAAAACCGCAAAATTCACAGAAGTAAGCCAGGATCATTTCGATCGGCTTATAGAGGTAAACGCACATGCTGAATCCATATCTGAGCTTGGATTTCTTAATGATTAGCTGTTTGGCCTGGCGAAGATTTTTGGGATCCCATCGGAACCTTTGGTCTTGTTCTTTCTTATCTAGTTTTTTTTTTTGTCTCTTTGTCACATACTCCGCTTTCTCTTTTTTTGTTAGAAGTGGGCAACAATAAATTATTATTATTATTATTATTGCTACAATAAAATAGTCCGTTAGCCCACGCCTCTTTTTCACTTGAAACCAAGTTCACTAACCGTTTAGTGAAACTGTAACTACAATTTTAAATTAATCTAACTACAATAATACTACTAACAACCTAAATACCCATTTAGAGGAGAAGAAGTCGAACGCAGAAGTGAAAGGAATGAAACCCTTGCAGCACTCAACGGCACCTTGGAAAGCCCATTTTCACAGTTAATACAGTTCGAGAATTGAGATATGTTCTAGATTTGGATTAAGGCTCCTGCCGTGAGGAGCTCCCAGCATAGAGGGGGCTAGGGGGCGATCTCACGGATTCGCTTTCCAAAAAGCAAAGCGCCGAGCGCCAGAACAAACGGAAAGTCGTTGCGGAGGGAAACATTTTCTTTCCTGTTCTTTCCTTTTTTCTCTTTCTTTTTTCTCTCTTACTTCTTTTTTCTTCTTTTTTTGAAAATATATTAGATTAGTTTTTCTGTTAGTATTTATTGAATAATTTTAGGTTAAGAGGTGGTTAGAAGATACAGCCACTCACAGGACTTTTGTCTTTTATGTGGTTGTTGAGTTTTTTTCTATAATGAAGTTGTCTTTTTTTGGTGAAGTAAAAAATATCTGAATCTGAAATCTATCCTTTACAACTTCTCGCTGGCTTGCCACTTTCCACGTAGGCTACGGAATTGATTCACTTTCCACGTCAAGTTACACAACTAGCGGATCGCCAGAATAGACTAGGAAAGCGAGGCGAGTCTTAGCCGCAATCGCAAGAAAGCACGGCAGATAAGCCAGCTGAGCTTTCCAGACCGCCAGAATCCCCTTAGGGTTGAACGTTTTTAGCTGCCTCGATTCGGCGCGACCTTGTTCCAGCGTTGGGGCATCGGAGGAGCAACCGGGGTACACTGTCAGAAGTTTCATAACAGATCGCGCATAACACTTTCAAGAATAACACCTTTTCACTTACAGATAAAGTGTTGTGACCAATTAAGTTTACACTATTTCGTGCCTAGATCTCCAACAACACCTTCAACTGGTAAAAATACTAACGAGAACGAAAGAAACATAACAGATAACATCCCAAAGTGTTATCTGTTGAAACCGGGCATCCTTCTGTTGTCGTTATATAACTTCTGACAGTGTAGTATTTTTACCAATTGAAGGTGTTGTTGGAGATCTAGGCACGAAATAGTGTAAACTTAATTGGTCGTAACACTTTATTTCTAAGTGAAAAGGTGTTTTCTTGAAAGTGTTATGCGCGATCTGTTATGAAACTTCTGACAGTGTATATGACGTCTCTTCATCTTGTGTGCGGTCTCCCTCTTGGACGTTTCCTGCTGTGGGGGGTAGAGTTGAAATTGTCAACGACTCTTAAAGTACCCCTCTTGCTTACTCTGTCTTTTTGTACTGTCTCTAGCTCCCTTGTGGAATTATATGCGTGCGAAATCGCCACCTTTCGCCATTGTTTCATTTTGTACCTACGACCCGATTTTTTTGCCGATCCGAGTTTTCCCGGTCAAGCAACGTAAAACTTCGCCAAAAGCTTCAAGGTCTGCCGAAAACTCTTTCACACGTTAAGATATGAGAAGCTTCAAAGTGTCGTTTTTAATTTGGACGACATGGTAGGCAATTATGTATATTTTCTGTTTCGGACTTCTTTTGTTTTGATTAGTTTTCCCACTTTTTAACCACGGCGCGTCCAGTTTTCAAATGTTTTGCATCTAGCCGCCGAGTCGGAGAGGGGGAGGGTCGACAAGCGCTAACAAGAAAATCGCTAATTTCACGTGGAAAATAGTAGTATTTTCGGAAACCAATGTTTCTGAGCCATTTCACCGTGAAAATGTCATTTCTAGTAAGAGGTCTGTAAGTCGGAGTAGCTGTTACAGGTGGCGTTCTTGATTTTACTCTGAATTATATTTCTTTCAGGAAATGAAGTTTCTACTGCTTAAGGAAAAATACTTGGAATTCCTTGAGGATAAGAAATACTTGGAAGCATTACAAGTTCTACGCCAGGAAATCGGACCTCTAACTCAAATCCAGGATCAGATTAACGGACTGTCCTTGTAAGTTTCATAATATTCATAATATTAATGCAGCACCTGACTGCTTTAAACTCCAGAGAAGAAGCTATTTTAGAAAACCAGCTAGTCAACCCTAATAGGGTCTTTGATGCCTTATGATTTGGCTCGAGCTATTTCGCACGTAGTGCTCACAAAATGTCTCATACCATCTGTGAATCCCTGGAAAAAAAAAACAGGCTGTTGTCTTTTCTCTTGCGAGTTACGCCATCAAGCGGTCATTCTTGTCGGATTTGGCCGAGTAGCGGAGAAGAATTTCGAAACGTATCAGTAGGATTAGCTGGTGGGACTTATCTAAGTGTGGTCATTTAGTGTCCTGAAACAACCCTAAGAGTTCACAATGCTATTGCCCATAGTGTTGCCACTGTCACAGGTTTTCGATTTCTCATTTATATATCCATATGCTCTTTGTAATTCAGTTTTCACAGTTGTGAAAAAATTTGTCGTAGGAAACCGCAATTATGCCAATGACAAAGAATTCTGCGATTTCAAAGCTATTTGGCAATTTCAAGGCCCCTCTTTTGAACAGAAAGGATTTATTTGTTTTACAAACATTACCTCCTCTAGTAAAAGTAACCTTTAATTTTTTTTTAAACCAATCGATTTTTATGTTTGATCACGTGACGTATTTCGTTTTTTCTCGAATTTTCAGTCGTTCCGGTTTCAAGTAAATAAAAAATCGATGAAATCCACCTCACTTAAAAACGGAAATAATGAAATCTGCAGGTATAGCTGTAAAACCGGTCGTTTAAGAAACACACCTCTGGTCAATCAGATAAGTCTGTGAGTTTTTTGTTGAAACTGAAAAAAGGACCGGATTTCGTTGACGCCAGAATGATACAGTTTTTTGTGGTCAAATCTGATTCGCTAGAGACAAGTGACAACACTGATTGCGCAGTGACGCTTAGGCAACTCATGACGGTTATCACTGTCTGTAACCGCGTACCTTATAGTGAGATAAATCAGTGCTTTTTCTTCAGATTGATGATGGCGTCCGGCCCAGAGGATCTGCGTCGGCGTGCTCAGTGGGAAGGCAAGGGTAAAATCTCTCGCACTCGCCTCATGGATAGACTACAAGTGTTTCTTCCCCCGTCCATTATGCTACCCCCAAGGCGTCTACAGACTTTGTTAGGACAAGCGCTTGAGAATCAACAGAGGAACTGCAAGTACCATAACACACGTGTGACGTGCGAGCTTGGTGCATTCTCAATGTTGACCGATCATGAGTGTTCCAGGTGAGTTGGGAAATAAGTTACTTGGAAAAGCAAGAATAGATAATTAAACCTAAGAGGTGTTGCTGAACGGATTAGGCGGCGAATCCACGTTTATGAGCAAAAGGTTTAATGGTCGAAACGGTCTGGCTGATACCTCAGAGAATGTTTTAGAAGTCGTCCTATCAAGGGTAGGAAAAATAGCTGGAAAAATTGTTTGTTAACAAATTATTAGTAACGGCAAACGGCAAAAACTTTAATAGCAAGCGTTTCACTTACTTTTTAATTGGGTTCAGACTTTGTCTAATGTGTTGTTCCCTGGTAGCACGCAGATGATACTCTTTCGGTGAATGTTTCAAGCACAACTCTTACTAGAAATGATCTTTTCACTATGAAATGACTCAGAAATATAGTTTTTTCGGAAATACCATTACTTGTCACGTGAAATTAGCGATTTTCTTGTCCAGCGCTTGTCGACTCTGTCCAGCCTTTCCGCTCTCCGGCGCGGCTTCTGGGCGCAAAATATTCGAAAACTGACGCTCCGTGGCTCAAAAGAGGGAAAACCAAGCAAAAGAAAAGAAGTCGAAAACAAAAGATATACCTGACGGCCTACCATGTATTCAAAGAAAACAACGCTTTGAAGCTTCTCATGTCCTTATTTGTGAAAGAGTTGTCGGCGACCTTGAAGCTTTCAAGTTTAGTTGCGTGACTGGCACTCGGCTCGGCCGAAAAATCGCTAAAAAGTCGCAAGGCGTATTCTCGCCGTTCCCCGAGGACACCACTTGAGGAGTCTCCGCGTTTTTGTTGGTCCTGGGGACTCATTCCCTGTAATCTCGCGAGTCCCCACGGACGGGGAATCCTCCGATTATCATCACCATCATAACAAGAGCTGTAAGCTCATATGGCACTTGCAAGGGTTGAGATGTATTATTTGATCAAAAGTAATTTTCGACTGTGCGGTTCAGATGCGCACTTTAAGGGAGCTAGAGAAAAAGTATTTTATCGTTGAACTTAGCTGTAATGATGCGCACTTTAAAGGCACTAGACATTCATCTGTAAGGAAGACCCTTGAGGCAAAAACGATAGCAGGCTCTTAGGGATCATTGATATGTACGTATGATCAAAAGTATTTTTTTCCACTAATGCGGGTAAAATGCGCACTTTAAGGGTGCAAGATTTTTTTTTTTTTTGCATAACCCTTGTGGGACAACTGATCATGGGATGAGATGTATCGTTTGGTAAAAAGTACTTTTCGACCTTGCGGTTAAGATGCACACTTTAAGGGAGCTAGAACTTCATTTGTAAGCAAAAATGATCATGAGCTCGCATGGGGATGATGGAAATGCATATTTTGCTTAAAAGTATTTTTCTTAATTTGCGGTCATGATTGGTACTTTAAGGAATGGTCGGATTTGAAAAGTGGCGATTTCTAAGCCAATCTTGTCGAATTTCTAATATTCCAGCCAAATTTCATCGTCCTAGCACATCTGGAAGTACCTTAACTCGCGATCACCGGAATTCCGGACCCGCCCCTCAAACTCCCCCCACAGTCGCCGGAGCCAATCCGGTTCAGTTTTGGACTTGTTTTGTTATTCCCACAAAGTTCCATCCCGATCTCTCCAGTCCAATCCGGTCACGTATCCCCCCCCCGCAATTGTTGTCGGATCCGGTCCGGACATGAAAAAGATCACCACATGCACGCCCTCTGTTCAATTATTAAATTTCACTCGAATTCGATCACCCGTTCCAAAGTTACGCATGGCTAAATATTCCGGATTCCCCATCCCTCCGATCCCCCCACGACTATCGGATCGAGTGAATTTGTATTTACAAGTCAGTTTGATCGGGTCCCTGATACGCCTCCCAAGTTCCGTCGTGAAAAACCCAAAAACCGTCATCACCAGAATTCCGGGAAACTCCGCTCCACCTCCCCCCCCCCCCAAGTGTCCGGGTCCAGTCCAAACGTGTAAACGATTTCTCTGGAGCAGATTCTTGTTCTTCCCAGCAAGTTTTACTCCGATCCCTCCATTATAACCGTTTCTCGAGATATCCGGTCTTCCCCCACCCCAACTCCCCCATAGCTGTCGAATCCGGTTCGGACTTCAAATGAAACATCAGAGATATGTCATTCATTCAGGTATTAAGTTTCGTCCCAATCCGATCACCCGTTCGAAAGTTACACAACACTCAATTTTCCATATTCCCCCGCACTGCACCACATATACAAACCCCTTTGACCCTCGAATGCACTAGCTCTTTCCAATGTTAACAGAGTGATCCGATGCAAAGAGTGACGTCACGCCGCGCGCAGACCTACTAGTGTGTAGAAAGGGGTAGGGGTTTTACGAAAACTACTAAATTCTCAGGATTCCCCCGCCCTCTACTCCCTCCACGGTGGTCGGATCGGGGAAGTGACTATTTGCAAGTTAGTTTGGTCGGGTCCCTGATATGCCTGCCAAGTTTCATCGCCTAGCACATCTGCAAGTACCCTAACTCGCGATCACCGGACCGACCGACTGACCGACCGACAGACCGACCGACGGAAAAGTGATCGGTATATGGCACTTGAGCGAAGCTGCAAGTGCCATAAAAAAGGACTCCCTTTCAGATTCGGAGCGGAATCAATTTTTGCTGCTGTTCGTGCAATGTAAAATAAATTGAAAACAATCAGAATAAACAAAACCAAAACTAAAGTGGACCAGAACGTCGAGAATACGCTTGTTGTTACAAAACGAAACAGTCGCGAAAAGCGGTGATTCCGGAAACCTTATAATTCCGTAAGGGAGCTAGAGATAATACAAAAGGCAGAATAAGCAAGAGGTGTCCGTATCGAATATGGAAACGTAAATATCGATATCGAAAACGATATTTAAAATGTTCAAGTATTGAATGTCTCAACCCCGAAGTTGGAGCAATATGGCTTTCGTAATTTGATTGTTACAGTAAGTGAAGTATTTAACAAGAATATGATACATATTGCTCTTTGACCATCTTAAATTTTAGCGCAGCTAGAGGTTTATGAGAGCGGAAGATGGTCTTGAAATGTCGATTTCGGTAGGCTATATCATCGAAAGTGATGTCGACAAATTTAAATATCGCCCAACACTACGAAGCGGATTGATGTTGATGCCGCAAACATGTGCAGCGGGATAATTTCATGTTTTTCTTTTTCGTTTAGGGAGCAGTTTCCCTGTGAAACCGTGCAGATCTTAGCAGAACATTGCGACGAAGTTATCTACTGCAAGTTCTCCGAGGATGGTTCCAAACTAGCAACCGGTTCAAAAGACTCCACTGTGATCATATGGAACGTGGATCCGGTAAGCTTATACCTGGCTTATCCTCGTCTAGTTAGGGTAGAGTAACTTCACACCCAATCTATGGTCATGCCAAATAGGTGGTACGTAAAACGTAAAATACCGCAAATGTTGGGTAAACTGGTAATAATAGTACATGTTAATTATCCGGATACGTGATATGACGAGCTTGGCCCGTCCACCCTGTGATGACGGTTGCTGTTGAATAAGACTAATCGCGTTTTGGTAATAGTCTTACAGGGTCCATCGATCTGTTTGCAAAACTCCACTCACAGTTTTAATGCGGAGTCTCTTAATTGCTTCACATGGGTTGTAGACAAGATTTGTAACTCATTCCGAATTTTCATGAGGCATAGAGGCGAAAGTCCTTTATGATACTGTATATTATTATTAAAGTGTAACCGAGACGGTCTAGCTAGTCATCACTTATTCACTTAAATAGGCCTGAAAGCCGAGCAAGAATGCGTTACTTCGTTTGTCCATAAACCGATTTCATCTAATGAACTAACTAATGATTTCATCCGATCAGCTTACTCGTTCGGATTTGCGGTATCTCTATGTGCTTGTCCCTCGTTGTTTGAAATATATAGCAACAACGAAGGCAAGCCATTAGTGGCGTTTTTGATCGCCGATGAAATTTCCCCGGTAGACTAAGGAAGTTTGCCGATTCGTGTTTATTTACTGTTTTCGATAGCCGTTGGAGTTGGAGGCAACGTCCATCGCCTATCGGCGAGTCCTAGGCCGATAGGCGATTGACAGGAATTTAGGCGATAGACGTTAGCCGTTGAGCACAAAAACAGAAATTAGAAGAAACAACTACGGCTATCGGCTTCCGGCGAACGTCAAAAACGCCAAAAAGTCAAACGGCTACGCTATCCCCGAACTAATCGGCGATCAAAAACGCCACTATTGCCGAAAAATACTAACGACAGATTCCTTTTAAGACATATCTTAATTTAATTTTCTTACCTCCTTCAGCCGTAACTTTTCCGAGCTTAGCGTCTTCAGCCATGGAAATGCAGTTTTTTTTTTTTAATTCAGATTTTCCGCGTCTCAACGAATTTTGTGTTGTCGTGCAGGAAGCGCACATTCTTACCGTTAGTCTACAGCGTCGGGTGAAACATTCCTTAAATGAGTCAACATAATTTGGTTTCGAGTCTCGGTTGTGCCTACTGTTTAGTTTCGAGCGGGGGTTTGTGGAGTAATCCTGTAAGACAAGCCAAAGTCCACCCAGCTTTAAATGGGTATACCTGGAGAAATCCGGGGCCGGTGACAGGAAGGGTGTGAAAAAGCACAGGATAGCTGGCCCCCAAACCCCCATTACACTTCCTGGCTGAGGGCCGAGAATCGGAGATCAGCACCGCCAGCTTGTCCTGTCAAGGCTAGTGCTGATACCTTTACCTTTTTACCATAATTGGTGTATTCAAATATCAGATGTAAAAATAAGCTGTCTTTTCAGTTAAACTTTAAATCTAAGCGCTTGAGGAAATAGGCATCAGGCTTTGAAGTTAGTTTCGTTCCAGGAAACAAGGACATTGCAGTACAGCATGACCTTGGATGGCCACACGCTTGGTGTGAGCCATATCGCCTGGTCCCCGAAGGGAGACTACCTTGTCGTCTGTGGTGGAGGTGGTGCGGATTGTGACTCCCCGGACGTTTGGATATGGAATGTCGAAAAGGGTAAGGACTACTGCGAAATATCGGTCCCCCTTTCCGATAGTCGGTTGACACAGAAGAAATACAGTTTTGTATGCTTTTGTCGGGCCTCGGTATTCTCGTCGGCACATCGGGCTCTTTTTATACGCAAGAAATCAAATTCTGCTAGCATTTATCGTGCAAAACACAGAAGAAATCTAATTTTGTTGGGCCTCTGTATTCTCATCGGCACGCCGGGTTATTTTTATATAGAAGAAATACAATTTTGTATGCTTTTGTCGGGCGTCCGCCGACTCGTTGTGTCCATCGGCTTCTTTTTATACGCATTGTCCTAAAATTCTCGTATTGGTCGTATTCGTACTTGTGATTGTTTTAGTTGTTAATTACCTTGTCTAAAAAAATTCGAGCTGATGTTGTTAGTCGTTTGTTTAATTTTATTTAGGCTAGCGTTTTAGTATTTTTTTCATAAATCAGTGAATTAACGAAGCGTCATTTTGTATGCCACTGGCATGTTTGTCGCTTTTATGTTATTGCAGTTATACTAAAGTTGTCAATAAAATTGTACCTTACCTTACGTAAGATGGTAAGATTGGTATGCACGTTTAAATTTAAATCTTATTTGTAACCCGTCTAACGTACAGACGGAATAAAAATAAAAAATAATGAAACAGCACTCAAGCCCTCTCTGCCGAATTGGCTCTTCTAATCGAACTCTCTAAATAGCCTACGTTGTATTTAGTTTGTCAATAAACAGAACTTGAACAACCAGAATGATTAAAATTCACTAAAACGAAAGATCAGGGAGGTCCATGAAGGATCACAATTTAACTTCATTCTTTTAATGGATTTCAGGACAGCCGCAGAAGGATCGGCTATACCGAGCTTTTTATTAGGTGGCTGTTTCTTGGCGAGAGGGAGGCGTAGTAAATACTTAGAAAACCATCGGAAAAAAAAAACAATTAAAGAAACCAGCTTGCCGTTGAAAACCTCACTAAAAAGAACTCTTCTTTGATTCAAATAAAAAAAATGTTCGTCGGATCTTATATCTGCCAAATATGTGCCGTTTCCCCCATGGACCGACCAATAACTCCTTTTTGGCACACATATTCCAACGGGCACTGCCTGCAATGATTGTTGATAAAAGGGTGGATTATTTTACATCTTCTGCTGGTGAACTGATACACCAGTTCTATTTATGTTTTTCTGTTCAGCATAAAATTTTACTTCTTGCATTATCTTTCTTTTTCATTTGTTGTACTCCGTCGCTAGAGCTACCCTCTGTACTGTGTTTTGTTTCTTACGGGTTCTAAACACATTGTGTGATTAAGATAGGAATAACTAATTATGGGCTTATTACAATGTTCGTACCAACGTTTTGATACGAATTTTGAACTATCGTACAAAGAAGCATACAGGTAATAGAGTGATGAAAGCTTTTTTGATGATGCTAAACGTTAATAATGCTTATTTTCAGGGATTTTAGAAACCCGAAGTTCAAACTCTGCCGATGACTGCATAACCTGCGCGTCTTTCAGCCCGGACGGAACGAAGTTTGTTTGCGGTGGTATTCGAGGCCAGTTCTATCTCTGCGTAAGTTGTGGCTTTACTCAGCTCGTCCAGTCGGAAATTTACTTATCCCCACAGATATAGAGCGTGTCCCACCCTACTTACCGTAGTTACTACGCATGACGTCACGGATTCTGGCTTCTTGGCGTCAAGGCTGGAACGAATTTTTCTTTTTTCGGCAAAATGTCGTGCCACGGGCTAATCGGACCAATCACGTCACAGAGACCGTAGTTACTACGAGTTGATGCCCGTCTACTTCCCTCTTCGCCGCTGCGCATGTCAGAGGAAGAAGTGCAGCAAGCGTACTGTCCCGCCCTGCAGCGCGTCACATGCGACGTCACAGTGGTAGACAATTCAGTCGGCTTTTACTTCGAAATTTCGTCTCCGGGGCTTTACTGCGGTATAGCTGTTTGTGGAGATAACAAATTGCATGTTTGCATCGGGCCGGGTACATGGAATTTATTCGACTCCGCGTGGTCGTGTTACAGAGATAGGGAGACGAAGGATCTGGTGCTTGTTTGTTCTTGATAGTACAAAGAATGCCAATTTTTGATTTCCCATACAGTCTCATTTGGAGCTTGTGCTGTAACTGTTAGAAGGAGATTGGAACAAGAAAGGTTCAGACGATTCTGCGCCCTTGTTCCGACCTTCTGAGTTCTCTTTAAACTTGTATTTCTAGGACACCCAAGGCATAGTGCAGGAGCACTGGGAGGGAGTCCGTGTGCAGTACTGTCACTGGAAGTCTGACGGACGAGTCTTAGCGGCGGACACACACAAAAGAATCCGATCGTACAACTTTCATGACTCAACGGACTTCACTGTGTAAGTTTTGCAGTTTCAGTACTGGTGATTAGTTTTGCAGTTTCAGTACTGATGATGATGATAAATTTATTTCCCATTTCTGTGACAAAAAATTCGTTTTAAACGGATTATAAAATGAAGAAAAAGGAAAGAAAGGAAAAAGAAGAAAAAACAAATTATCTACATTAGCTAAATACATAAAACACGAAAACTAAATTACAACATAACAGGATATAAACTATGGCTGTTAGTTCGTGGCATCCATAAGGGGTCCTCGGTCCTAGGCCCCTTGCTGGGGCCTAGCAAAGGGCCTGGAAAACGAGAACAAGCATATTCACAATGGCTTTTTCACTAGCATGACTACCCAGATGTTGTGTTCTAGGACTGTGTTTTATATCATAATTTATTAAATTTTTTTCACTCTTTTTGTTCCTTTTTGTACTCCATCTTTACCTTTTGGTATTACGATGGGTAAATAAACATATGTATATATATATATATATATATCCGGAGTTTGGTTTTGAACCTGCCAGCTGATGTTGTGGGAAGTAAATATCTAACCCAATGGAACAAAAAAAAAACGTATCCTTCCAAGAATCTCCGTTGAAGGTGCGCTCGACCAGTGTGGTAAAAGTTTCACAGCCACTCATCAAAGTTTAAGCGAGTGTCCTAAGCTGAAATGACCCCATCGCTGTAACCAAATTTTGTCCAGCAACATAAAATCCCACATATGAGATAGCAAAAAACATTGTTTTCGTCAGATCAGTGGTCAGGTCGTCCTCACCTTTCCAGAAAAGTACCAGTTCAGTACCGTGCTTACTTTTAACTTACCAGCAGTCAGACTGTCCTCAACGTGTCCCCACCGGTCCTTGACGTCGCCGTAGAAATATTGGTCCTTGAGACCAAGTTGTCTACCTGAGTATGTGCGGCCTTGGTTGGCTGTTGCTTTGTCGGATGAATGAATATTGGCTTAGGTAAAGGTAAAAGTGTCGGCTATCAGCCTTTACAGGCCAAGCCGGCGGTGCTGATCTCCGATTCTCGGCCCTCAGCCAGGAAGTGCAATAGGGGGTTGGGGGCCAGCCATCCTGTGCTTTCGCACACCCTTCCTGTCACCTTCCCCGGATTTCTCCAGGTACCCATTTGAAGCTGGGTGAACTCTGGCTTGTCTTACAGAGTTACGCCACTAACCCCCGCTCGAAACCAAACAGTAGGCACGACCGAGACTCTAACAAGGGACCCTTCCCTTGTGAGTTCGACGCGTTAACCATTCGGCCACGGACTAGTACCTATTAAATTAAAGCCGCATTCGATTTAGCCTTGTCTCGGTCCTGTCAGCCAAATGCCGTTTTATTAAACTGCCTTGTCGACTTGCCGTTTTATTTGTCCTGTCAGCTTACAGTTATTATTGTCAGTGCCCTGTCAGACAGGACGACTTGAATGGGGACTTGGTCTCGGAGCAAGTTCGGTCCTGTCTCTGTTAGACTTCTCGACTGCGTTTTATTTGTGATGCTTGCTTGTGGAGTCATTCACCTGACAAGGCTAAGTAAAACGGCTTTAAACCGTGACAAGCCAGTAACAAGATTGGGACAAGGAGGACTCAAATCGAACGCAGCTTAACATTCTAAGCATGATACAACTTTGAATACCGCTTTTTAGGATCCAGGAAGAGCCTTTAAACGACATCATGTCTTTCTCCGTGGACCGAACTGGGAGAAACTGCATCCTTAACATCAGGAATAAAGGGATCCACTGGTGGGACCTGGAGGACCGGGTCTTAATCCGGAAATTCCAAGGAGTCACTCAAGGATTCTTCATGAACCACAGCTGCTGGGGGGGAGTAAATGATGATTTCATCGCCTCTGGTAGTGAAGGTGGGTGTATCTCTCTCTCCTGTTTGTTCATCCATTTTCCATTTACAAAGGTAGAGGAGGAAAAATAGCCTTATGTTAGAAGCGCTCGGGTCCAAGGGGATATTACAGACCGCGACACAAAATCGATTTTGATTCTACTCGACCAAACAGCCCTGAAAACAGAAATACGAAACATGTAATGATATAGACGGGTGCCATTCATTTCATACGGGTGCCGTGAGGCGATAGACAGAGATCAGAGGTGGAATTTGCAACAGGGGAGCGATTGGCTCCCTCATCTTGAATGAAATGGAGTTAGTAATGATAATGGTATACCGTGCATCAGCATATGGATTGTCCCAGGAAATCTTTCAACGTTCACTGAGTAGCTTATCGTTTCCCACCACGACCATACAATGGCTGCATGTCAGTCCAAATTCCCCGGAAGAAGAAACAGATCAGCTCATATTCATTAGCTCTTGCAGTCTCACCCGTGAAAGCACACTACTAACGTTCTCTCTGGTTGATTTGCACAGTTGGTACTTCCGACTGAACCAATCAGAAACGACGCAAGAGGCGGGGCTTAATTGTGAAAAGCTATGGGAAGGTTCGATTCGAGGACAGAGCAAAAGCGTGAAAAAACTGTGAAAGGAAAATTGAAAATAGGTGGACTGGTGATGGCGCTTGTTATTGGTAAGGACAATAGTACACAGACTTCAGTTCTGCTTTAAAGCATTTGTCGAGTCACCCGTTACAACTTCAGATGGAGGGAAGTTAAAGCAGCTCATTAGTCGGTTCTGGAAAAAACAACGGCCAATCACATGTTAGGGTTGCCCGACCTGGAAACAGCCTGAAGCGATCAGCAGTTTCAGATGTACAAGAAATAAGATTTAAACTCTGCTTAGTATGAATATTTCAAACTTGTTTGCGATATAGAACAAAAAATGTATAATGCAAAATGACAAATTGTGTTGTAAATTATCTACAACATCACGTATTGCCATGGTCCAAGGGGTTAATAAATTCGTATCAAATCATGGTACCTTTTTCAGACAACAAAGTGTACATCTTTCACAAGTCAAGTGAGCAACCCCTTATGCGACTGTCTGGCCATACCAGGAACGTTAACTGCGTGACCTGGAATCCGAAGTATCCTGATATGCTGGTGTCCGCTTCAGATGACGGGACATTACGAGTGTGGGGGCCTGCAGAAGAGTTCCGCAGTAGAGGTAAGGACGGTTTCATAACTGGTAAGTCATTTTCGGACAAGCTGCCCGTTTTTGTCAGGGAAGTTTGTCACTTTTCAGACTTTCCGAATTTTTGGGAGGGCTGCCCCAAACCCTAGGGTATGTGCACGGCTTACCACGTACAGATCAGTAAATTATTTATTCTAAAACCGAAGCGGGTCTCGGCCATTGCAAAAAAAAAGAAAAAATACAAAATTACAAAATATGTACACGTATTGTAAAATCCTCTCAACGTAATACCAGGGACCCATAAATTTCCTTTATAGGGGGCCTGTCGGTAAGAGATTTCTGATGCTATCTTGAGCGCACTTAAGATAGTTCGAGAAATACCCACGATCCAATAACGTTCAAGACCAGATAGACACAATTTGGGATTGGCTGCTGGCGCCTTGAGGGAGGAGTCTCTTTTGCGCGCACGTTCAATGAGGCAAACAAGAATGCTGATCGACTCAAGCGGGGATTTTCGGAAACTGGATTTGGTTCGGTCATCATATCAATATAGAAGCATAGGAAATGACAGGCCCCCTGTAAGAAAATTTATGGGTCCCTGGTAATACTGGGATTATTATAAGTGTCTTTTTGCGTTTGCCTTTGTGCAGCCCAACTCGCAGAGAATCCAAACCTACGTTAATATTAGTATAGATAAAACAATATACATAATATACAATACACATGCAATGTAACATATATGTAGAAAACTAATCCATAGAGGTAAATAAACCTCGCAGAAATTAACATTGTATCCGCATCAGAACTGGCCATTTCCCATTTTCATGTGGACGGAACGCAGAGCGTCCGCCAAAGGGATGCGCACTGGTGCCTCATGGTGTACAAGGTCCCTACCTCACGTGCCTCGTCTGCCTCTGCATCATAGCGTACACAAAATCGGCCAGTGCGCAACCCTTTGGCCTTCGTGGTTTGAAATTATTGACGCAGGCCGTACTCAACATAACTGAATGCAAATGAATGTATTTCCAGAAAAATGTTTTGTTGTTTTGTTCATGGCCCAAGGGCTTCTTTAAACATCTATCTATCTATCAACGTGAGCGCAACGCAAGATCAAATCGTTTCAAAACGTTTATTCATTAAGAATCTCACTCAAGGCGTGTGCCGATCAACTGATTCCAACGTCAACATAAAAATACACATCAGTATATATACAAAAAAAAACAAGCGTAACTGCCGAGTCAACGGCTATTTCAGTTTGCGTAAAAAAAAAATTTATAATAATTACACTTTACTAAACGCTCAAACATATGTGCTTAAAAACCAACAAATTCATTCATTCATTCATTCGTAAAATCATATGGGCTCTTTAATGGTGGATGAAGCGTTAAACAGTTTAACAAATGCCGGAACAAAGCTGTTACTGTATCTTACGTGGATGCATTGGACAGGTTGCAGTTTTGGAATTTGGTTCGCAACTCTTGGAGGTCTTGGCCGTTCGGTTTCAAAATCGGGGGGAGAGTCTTGCCGTCTTAGTATAAAAGCCCCCTAGCTGAAATGTTATTTTGTAGGAAGACAAGGATCTACTTCTGCCAGCGTGTGACCTCATCTGATGCCACGTTTCCTTCTGAGACAGCGTTTCGTTCAGTCCGAAGTGATTCCGCCGGAGGTAGACATTACGAGTACTTTTTGTCGTTTAAAAAAGGAAGTATCGCAACATGCTCGATCTGCAGATTTGAAAGTAGAGCCTCTCCCAGTGTAAGGAATAAGTAGCCTTTCAGCCCAAGCTGACTGCGAATCATAGTCGATGGTGCTAAACGGAGAAGTCAGCTTTCGGCCCTTCTTGACAAGGGTAATTTTCAGGTTATAGCCAGAAGAACGAACTTGCAACCCTGCAGTCGAATGTCTGTTCGTTCTTCTTGCTACGGTGTTGTATAAACGATGGCGGAATACCATACAACCATGACGTACATTGTGACGTCATGTGATTGAGGAGCTAATATAAGGCGTTTTTGCGTGCTCAAAAGAGAGTTTCCGCGACCAACAAGATTGTTGTGGCTCGCTTTGTGGCTCAAATTCGACAAACAACTGCCGAGGTGATTGTCGATTTTGTGGCTCGATATTGGCGGGAAATTCAAATTTGGCAGCAAGATAACGTCAAAAAAATAAAATTAAAAACTTTTTCAAGTATGTGGGAATTAAACTGGAGATCTTTTTTGCACTGAATGGTAAGGACGAAAGCTTGGAGCTCTATTTATTACGATTTTTGCATGATTTTTATTTATATATTAAGACATCTGAATTTACCGCACAAAAAATAGACAAAACGGCGTTTCCGCGAGTTTCAACTTGTGGGTCGACTGTGTGGCACACAATCGTGTTTCCGCGAAAAACACTGAGAAGTGTGTGGCCCAAAGTTGTGTCACGGAAAAACCCCTATAGGATTTGATTGTCCCTAGGACGGCTTGTAAATGTAAACACGTCCGGTGCCTCGCTGGCTGCTCGTCTCTATATGTTGATACAAATACATATTCAGCGATCGGAATAAATTAAAAAAAAAATTGTTTCGAGGCTAAATAGATTAAATAGTTGTGACGTCACGCTTCTATGGAATTCCGCATTTATTTAAATGAAACCTCTCGCTACGGCCTCCGTTTAGCCCCGTCGAGTAGAAATTGGAATTTCGCAGCTTCTTTTCTTCTCGTTGTCTTCAGATTTTCTGAGCTCTCCAGAAGGTCTGTAGGTCGAGCGTGCTTCTTTTTCGTATTTTTGTTAATACCCGAGATGCTTTATTTGCTTGAATTTTGTTGTCGTATCGTACGTTTTCCCCTAATTTAGAGCTACAGACAGAAACAGTCCTCGTGAACTGAAATGCCTAGCAACCCTCTGCCTATTTGGACTCTGCAATGGACCTTATATCTCGCTAGAAAGTTCGTAGCATCTAGCGGGCGGCTTCTAGAAACGCTATGTAAAAGTATTACAACACTGTTGTAGAAAGCTAGCCAGTAATCCGCCTGTGAAGGCTTGGTTGCTATTCGCCTTGTTCGAGTTCAGCGCTCCAAGTGGACTGATCTCTGGAAGTCCGCCATAGTCACATTATCAAAACTTGTGACAGAGAGATGGTAAAATATGGATCCATGAGGTGATGAGTTGAACATAATACCTTCGCTTTCTACTCCAACCACAGTGCAAAACTTCCGTTACTTGGGAAGCAGATTTTTTCTACTCATCAACTTGTGGATCTGTTTTACTATATTTGTCACAAGTGATGATACTGAGACAATGGGGAACTTCCAGAAACTAGTGCGATTGGAAGCACTGAACTTGAATATGGAGAATCGATTCCTATATGGAATTCGGGTGCGATTCAGCAGCGCTTTTGGGAGGACTTCACGAATGCGACTGCGATTTTTCTAAACCAGTTGCGATATTCGGACGATGTGGGAACTATGCCTATGGACCAAGAGCAAACATCGTCAACAGCCTGGTTTCCACATAATACGCGAAATACCATTGTGGTCCTGAATTTTTCCACCGAGTCGAATGTGGCTCGGAAAGTTTTAACATTCGCGTTGGATTCTGGTTTTACTCTAGACAGTTTACGTGGACTGTTTCATTATGTAGCAAAAGGGCACATCGTAAGTTATATCGTAAACTAGCGTATTTTGGACTAAAACATGTGAGTTATCAGCCTCTTCCTACGCCCCACAAATAGAAGAGTTCGCCGGTCTCTTCGTCGCGCTCGACTATCGGACAGTGAATCAGCGAACCCTAGTGTTGGGCGATATTTGGATTTTTCGATATATCGATATTTTTACTTTCGATATTCGATAATCGATATATCGATATCAATATTTTGGTACCATGTTTTGCTATACTCTCCCTTTCGTTTCCCAAAAATTAAACATCAACATTGTCGTAAAAAAGTATCTTACATCATTTCAAATTTCAGATAAATAAAAACTGAATTATGGAAAACAAGTTGCTCCTATATAAATGTAACTTACGCTGGATTATTTACAATAGTTATAAATGCACAAATATCGTTTTCGATATCGATATTTACGTTTCGATACTCGATATCGATATTTGGTCCGATATATCGATATCGAATATCGCCCAACACTAGCGAACCCATTGCAGCCATTGCCTGTTTGCAGTTACGAAACGACGTCGAATAAGGACGACAACCAACACCTGGAATATGGCATAGGTCGTCGGTTTGGGAGAAATTGGTATTTTGAAAGAATAATATATCTATTTTCCTAATTCTGTTTGTTTTCCTTCTTTTTGTCTCATCGCCCAATGACAAGAGCGACATGATGAAACAGATTACATAATCGACTGGGTTTATTAACTCGAATTTATTTCTGAAGTTTTACTGTGATAAGGAACTAAAAGTAAATACTAATGTTACTAAGAGCGTTCGAAACATTGTTTTAAAAAGAAAAATGAGCCAAACAACCACGAAATAACACAAACCAACTGTACTTCGCCCTATTCCATGTCAACGCTCGACGCGGACCTACTTTCTGAAATTCCTCCGCTGTTTCGTTATCAACACTTGTGACAGAGAGATAGTAAAACGTGGATCCGTAAGGTAAAGAGCACAACATAATAGCGTCCACTTTCTACTCCAAAGACAGTGCAAAACTTTCATTGTTTGGGAAGCAGATTGCAGGTTTTCTACTCATCAAATAATGAGACAGTGGGGGACTTGCAGAAACTACTCCGCTTGGAAGAGATGAACCAGAAAATGGCGAATATGTTCGATTTTAGATAGTCGTAAAACCTAGTAGTCGCAAGCCAGCTTAAACGTGGTTTGCGGGAATGTGGTTTGTCTGTTTCAGCAGTCGACTGACCACCATGCAAGTCGGCTGACCTTCACCACTTTGGTAACGTCATGAGCATGCATTTCATCTCCGCGGCTGTACGTTATATGGTACGCTGAAATGACGTACTTACGGAAAAAACGGAGGAGGTCAGTGGGGAGAGGCTGGTAGTCATTTATACACTTTTGTTATTTTGTATATCCGCGAAATTAACGTGCTATCTTTGAATTTGCTGGATAGATTGCAGAAGGCGTATCGGTATGGTCTGTTTTGTGTGGCGATTTTTTTCGAATAAAAAACGATCGATAAAAGATTACTTGAAGAGTGCGCCCGCCTTTTCTGGAAGAATCGGAGCAGATCCATCCCTGAAAAGCAGCCATCCTAGAGGTCTACATAGCCGTAACGAAGTGACGTGGCGCGGTCCTTGACGACGTAAGACAGCGTAGAGTACAAGAACAACGTAAAGACAAAGGGTACCGGGTATCACCAAGAACAAATAAGCCAATAGCCATGCACCGACCATGAATACCCAGACAATACTGAGCAGAGCTATAGCTACTTGCTGAGCTTTAAATTCATACTTCCCTCTTCACCGCTGCTCATATCAGAGGAAAAACTGTAGCAGGCGTGGATGACACGCTCCGTAGCGCGTTACAATTTAGAAGAACCAATCGGCTGTTACTCTCGAAATTTCTTCTCCGGGGCTCTGCTGCGAAATAGCTGTTCCTTGAGGTAACGAATTGTGATGTTCCGCGTAGCTCCTACCCTACGCTCGTTTGCATCGGGCAGGGTATCGAGAATCTGTTCGACTCCACACGGTCGTATTGCAGAGATAGGGAGACGGAGGTTCGTGTGCTTATTTGTTCTTGTTCTCCATAATTCCCTTGGCAAATAAAATTGAGTAAAAAAAACGGTGAATACAAGAAAAACGTTCTTTGGAAGCCAGATGGACATGAATGGTATCATCTAATTCCCTTGGCAAATAAAACTCATTCAGTCAATCGATGATATAGTGTGGGGGTCCATGACCAATAGGATATGATTGGTTCCTCTTTAGCCTTATAAAAGCTTGACGAAAGACGCGTTAAGCACAGCTCGCACAATTTACTGTTTATGTTCCAGTATTCAAATTTATTTGAATAGCCTACTGAACAAGACCAAAGTTTTCGATGGGATCCCAAAAATTTAATATTTGACCAGACAACTAGGTCTTGTCTTCGCCAGGCTATCATCTGAGAAAACCAACTTCAGATATAGGCTACCTGTATAAGCCATATCTATTTTGACGAGACTGATCGAAACTTCCTGGTTTACTTCTGCCAAATTTCCGGTTTCGGCCGAATTCCGAGCAAACTACTTGCCCAGCGAAAACAAAAGATAGTTCAGAAACGAATTCAGCGTATCCCCTTATCCCTATAGAGAACTTCTAATCAACTTCAAATAAAACTTTAACTTCAAAAAAAAAATCCGGTTTCAACCGGATTCCGGACGAACTATATGTCCGGTTAAAAAATGATTGTCATATACAGATTCAGCGTCTTTTCTTACCCTTAAATTTATCATCTAATAAACTTCAAATACAAATTTTGCTTTTAACAAATTTTCCGGTTTTGGCCGGATTCCGGACGAACTATTTGTCTGGCGAGAAACTGGTTTTCACCATCGTGTTCAGCATGTTTTCTTACCCTTAAATCGAACATCTAATCAACTTCAAATAAAAATTTTGCTTTTATCAAATTTTCCGGTTTTCGCCGGATTCCGGGCGAACTACTTGTCCGGCAAGAAAATGGTTTTCACCGTCGTGTTCAGCGTGTCTTCTTACCTCTAAATCAAACATCTAATCAACTTCAGATAAAACTTTTACTTTTAACAAACTTTCCGGTTTTGGCCGGATTCCGGGCGCAGAACTTGTCCGGCGAGAAAATAACTTTCATATTCGGATTCAGCGTGTCTCCTTACCCCTAAATCAACTATCTAAATAGCTTTCAAAAAATATTTTGTTGCCCCTTAATTTGAAACCCCTCCCCCACCCTCAAATATAGGGCTACAGAGCCCATCTTCGAACTTGACTTGTACTTTGACCCGATCCTCCCACCAAGTTTCATCAAAATATCTCAATGCCTTCGAGAGTTATTGTGCGCACAGACGGACAGACGGACAACTTTTGCGATGTCATAGGTATCCCGCCACTTACGTTTTGGGATCCCAAAAACTAGGCTCTGCTTTGAAAAAGTCATCCACGGCTTATGCTACTTTAAGCCTTTTTCCAATCCCATCATCTTCTAGCAAAAAACTCGGCAAAATTCAGATAACAAGTTTTACGCATCAGTAGATACGCGAACACTCGTCGGGAGCATAATAGGCTACGCATGGAAAATACTGTATCGTGGCAAGATTAAAGATTAGTGAGGTATCGCTAGCGGGCTTAGAATGTAACGTGAAATTTGGGTCTCCGGGCTTAAGAATGAATTAGTACAATTAGGACGTAGGTTTCAGTGGCATTATAGGCACAACGGGCCCTTCAAGCATTAGTACAGCGTGCCGTTATTAGCTATAAAAAATGTGAAGGGCAAGATAAATTCTTAAAAACACTATGCACCTTTTCGGGAAGAATCGGAGCAGAGCCATCCCTGCACTGGCAGCCATAGAAGTCGACAAAGCCGTAACGAAGTGACATGACGAGGTCCTTGACGACGTCAAGTAGGTACAAGAAATGAAGTGACGTGACGAGGTCCTTGACGACGTTAAGTAGGTACATGATCAACGTTTTTTTAAATACAGAGCCATAGGGTAGGCCCAGAGGCGTCACTACTGGGAGGGGAGGTGGGACGCCCCCCCCCCCCTAATGTTGTCGGCAAGTCGGTAAAAAAGAGCCGAGTCGGCGCGAAGCGCCGCTTTTTCTTAACAAGAGCTGGAAGCTCATATGGCACTTGCAAGGCTGGGTCAGAGGATGAAAGTAGGAATTCGTCAATTCGTGGGTTTCTTTTGATCATTTGTAAGCAAAACCCTTGAGATAAGAATGATCATGGGTCCTTGGAAATCACGAGACTGTATCGTTTGGCAATGCATTTGGCTGTGCGCACTTTAAGGGCGCTAGAAAATCATCTGTAATCAAGACTCTTGAAGCAAAAAAGATGATCACCAGCAGCACGAAAATGTATATTTTACTCAAAGTTACTGTTTGTACTTTAAGGAATTCAGTTGTAATCAAAACCCTTGAGGCAAAAATGATCATGGGCTCATAGGGATAACGAAAATGTATATATTGCTTAAAAGTATTTTTTGTACTTTGCGGTTAGCATTAGTACTTTAAGGGATGGTCGGATCTGGGAACTAATTATTTCTTAGCCAGTCATGTCAAGTCTCTAATTTTCAAGCTAAGTTTCATCGTCCTAGCATGTCTGGAAGTACCTTAACTTGCGATCACCGGAATTCCGGACCCCCCTAACTCCCCCACAATGCCCGAATCCGGTCCGGTTTTGTCACTGATCTACATAGAGCTTGTGCTTGTTCTTCCCACCAAGTTTCATTCCGATCTCTCCACTTCAAACATGTCACAAGGTTTCCGGACCCCCCTCCGACCCCCCCCCCCCCAGCTTCATTGGATCTGGTCCGGACTTGAAATGGGACATCCGAGACATGTAGTGTTTCTACATATTAAGGTTCATCATGATCCGATCACCCGTTCGGAAGTTATATATACCTCAAGAGTCCGGATTCCCCTCCCTCCACTCCCCCCCCACGATGGTCGGATCGGGAAGCTGACTGTTTCCAGGTTAATCTGGTCGTGTCCCTGATTTGCCTGCCAAGTTTCATCGTCCTAGCCCACCAGGAAGTATCTTAACTCCGTATGACCGGAATTCCGGAACTTCCCTCCAACCCCCCCCCCCCCCCCCCCCCCCCCCAGTGCACGAATCCGGTCCGGTTCTGTCAATGATGGACCTAGGGGTTGTGCTTGTTCCTCCCACCAAGTTTCATCCCGATCGCTCCACTCTAAGCGTTTAACATGATTTCCGGTTCCACCTCCGATCCCCCCCCCACATTCATCGGATTCGGTCCGGACTTGAGTTGGGATATGTGAGACATGATGTCTTTCCAAATATCAAGTTTCATTAAGATCCGATTACCCGTTCGAAAGTTATGCTTGTCACTAAATTCCGGATTCCGGCTCCCCTCCCTCCCCCCACGATGGTCGGATCGGGCAAGTGACGATTTCCAAGTTAGTTTGGTCGGACCCCTAATACGCCTGCCAAGTTTCATCGTCCTAGCGCATCTGGAAGTACCCTAACTCGCGATCACCGGACTGACCGACCGACCGACAGACCGACCGACCGACCGACGGAAAAGTGATCGGTATGGCACTTGGCCGGGAGGCAAGTGCCATAAAAACGACCAATTTTTCTTAAAAACAGTCGGTCTTTCTTAAAAATAGTCGTTTTTACTTAAAATCAGCCGATTTTTCGTCAACACAGTCGTTTTTATCAGCAAAATAGTCGGTAAAAATGACCAACCAGTCGGTAAATACCTTGTCCCCCCAAAAAAAAACATTTTGGCTAGTAACGACTCTGGGTAGGCCTACAAAGTAACTATCAGCTAATTCCTTAGGCAAACAAAACGCATTCAGTCAGTTGAGGTCCATTTACCTAGAGTATGATCAGGTATGATGAAGACGACTTTTAGCATAATACAGCTTGTCGTTGTCGATCGATAAAATGTAAAGAGCAAGATTCGAGATTCGTTAGTTTCAATTCAATAGCTTGCCGTTCACTGGTTGGATATTATGACAGGTTGGAATTTAAAACGAATAGGTCAAGCTAGCGCCCTGGCGTTGCAGGACACAAAGTCAGCTTAATTAGTACATGACTGCTTTACTCGCAAAATTCCATTCTTTATCCCCAACTCAGTTCCGTTCAGAATGGCTTTTCCGTTTTTTCGTGTTATGTAGGGCGAAAGCCTTTTTATGTCGTAATATTTGTTCAAAATACTAGAAACTTCGTATCACTTCTCCATTCTAACGGACACTCATTGCTCTTATAGCCATCGGCTTTTCCAGAGCCCACGGCTCCCGATTATCGATTTTGGCAAACTTAAGGCCCATTCACAACGGGTTTTAGCTAATACTCGATACCACACCGTTAAAAGTTTTACGACATTTCCCTAGAAAATGTCGCTGTCACAACACTTTCAAGAAAAATGTCGCTACGCAGACACTTTTTACGGAAAATACCGAGATTTTCAACAGATTTTCTTGAAAGTGTTGTGGTAGCGACGTTTTCTAGGGAAATGTCGTAAAACTTTTAACAGTGCAGCCAGTCCCGGAAATCGCTCTGAGACCGAGAATTAGCTGGGATTCTGCCGTTCGCAATTGATATTAGTGCCAGTTTCGGGTACCAGCTAGTCTAGCACCCAAGTTGAAATCAGTTCAACTTATGAGGGTACTAGCCAATCAGATTATTTTGGGGAGTATTGACGAATATTCTGATTGGCTAGCTTCGAACCAAGCCCAATAGATAAAATCACATCTACTCCTTGCTGTCTTGAAAACCGAAAGTGAATTAGGTCATTGCTATTCTGTATGACATGGCTCAGCATTAGCCAATCGGAATATTCCTCAGTATTCCCCAAAGTAATGTGATTGGCTAGTACCCTCAAAAGTTGAACTGATTTCAACTTGGGTCCGAGACTAGCTGGTACCCGAAACTGGCACTAATATCAATTGCGAACGGCAGGATCCCAGCTGATTCTCGGTCTCAGAGCGATTTCCGGGACTGGCTGGTATCGAGTATTAGCTAAAACCCGTTGTGAATGGGCCCTTATGGGATTCTTATGGCTCTTGAGCCTTCCGCTCAAGGAGTTCATATTGCGATCGCAATGTCTGTCCTGGTTTTGTAGTTCGGGCACTTCCACGTAAGCTATGACGATGCCAAAGACTTGTTTTCCCGGATCCCATCTCCCATGTTGGCGTGGAGGGAGGGGGGATCCGGAATCATGTGACCAGCGTAAGTTGCGACGGGTGATCCGATTTCAAATGAAACTTTATGGGTGGTAGGATCAGATTCTGGAGATTTTCTGTTTGTATGCCCGAACCGCATCCGACTACGGTGGGAGAGGTTGATGGGGGCGGAAATTATGTAACATGCCTAGGGCCCAAACGGATGGAGGGATTGGGATGGAACTTGGATGGTTCAATGGTCATTGGTCCTATAAGGGCGATCTCAAGGATTCACTTTCCAAAAAGCAAAGCGAGAATCCGTACAGCGCCCGGACTAACGGAAAGTCACTGCGCCTTTACATATTCTCGCTGGATAGCCACTTTCCGCGCACATAGTGGATTCACTTTCAACGTCACTAGTTGCGTTTTTGAAGATACCATGGTATCTGTTACCACGGTAACTGGATCTCAATTAGCCGTTTTTGTAGTTATCGTGGTATCTGATATACGGTTGCTCTGCAAAAGCGACAATTGCCGAGATTGCGCTTTTCGAAGTCATCCCAAAATAAAAACTGATATCTAGTCACACCACCATGTGCCAAACTTCTTTCCCACCAATTTGACAAAAGTTGATTGAGTTACCACGGTCGGACCCCACGATAACTGGCCTGGCCAGATACCACGATAACTGCAAACACGACTTTTGACCGTGGTATCAGATACCATGGTATCTGCAAAAACGCAACTATACAACTACAAAACACGCTGCTGAAAGCGAAACTAAGTCCAAACGTATAACTTTACTGCAATTTCCATTCTCAGATCGGATTCCGGCCATTAGCGAGCCTTTATAAAAGCCTCGTGTACGCCATCTAGGAATAGAACTCTCGAAAGAAATCTCGGCAACCAGATCAGATAGACAGAAGGTGTTGGGGCCTGGGGGACAAAATCGGGTTAAATGGGCAAAAGTTAGAACCAGTGACTGTACATTTGAATTTTCTGGTTATGTTCCCTCTACACTGAAGAGACACTGATTAGCTTTTCTTGGAACATGGACCGAAAGCTAAAGGCCCTAAATTTTTATTTAGATGCTTGCAACTTGACAGGTTTGTTTTATCCATTCATCATAGATAGAAACGCTTGTGTCTGAGGAGACTGACACTGAGACTACTGAGAGTGCGATTATGATTGGGATGGGAGTTAGATTCTACAGAACAAAACATTTGTTGCCTTATAAGAAATGGAAAACACTCTTCATCAAATTCACCTGCTGCCGAATGCAGAATCTCTTTTTTACCATAAGAAAACTGCCAGTGTCAAGCCCTAATGTATGAATGAGCACAATGCCCAAAAAATGAGGATTTGTGTATTGACTGGTGTTAAGATTCTATTTATTCCTACAACAAGGTCAGCTGGTCAGAATACACGAATGATGGTGCAGTCCAGTGAAAAACAGATCCAAAAATGAAAATGTAGCCAATTGATTTATTAATTTCAGGAACAGGTAAAGGCAATGTGCATTGTAGAATTTTCAGCAAATCTCTTCCATTTTGATGTGCCACAAAACCTCACAGAAAGCTAAATGAATTTTATTTGCAATCCCATACATTCACAGGACACAGACAGGACACAAATCCAAGACAGAGTAAAGTTGCGTTTTATTGAATTCACTTCTGTTTCTTCAAAATTTGTAGTTTGGCTCCTGTTTTGTCTTACTTGCGTTTTATTGAGTTCTTGTTTCCGAAACTTAAACTACTAGTCAAACTACATATGCGAGGTAGTTTGTAGTTTGAGCTAAGTAGTTTCAGGTTCGAAACTGCAGCCCTTGGATTGGACAAATAAAACGGCATGAAGCAAATTAATTTTTTTTAAACGCTGTTCAACGAAACTACATCGAAACTACATCCAATAAAACGCAACTTAAGAGATGGAGTAGATAAAGCCTACTAGAAGACACAGTTTCTGCTCAAGGTTAGATGCGCATAGTTGCTGTGTTCAGCTGTGCTAGGCCTGTTAGAATTCTATGGATTACTTTGGTCCATTGCAGATCCATCGAACTTGCTTTTGTCCATCTGCAGTACTTTTTTTTTATGGAGGGGGATTCAGCTTTATTCTAAGGGCTAAGCTGTGTTCTTAATTTATGATGCAATTCTTCAATGCCCGTTTTAAGAGGGTCTTTCATTTTGTACCAAGGAAAAAATAATTGTTCGCCAAAATTGTAAGAGTTGGCAGGGTGTGGACAAACATGTTAGATGTATCAGTTAATTAGGCTATATAGCCTATTTGATAATAAAAAATAAAAAAAAATAAAAAAATCTGTAGCCCGTCTGGTAAACCCTAATCAGTCCTTCCTTTACAGATGAAAAACAGTTTCGGAACCTTGTCCTATGGCTTGAAGATCAGAAGATAAGACAGTATAAAATTGAAGATCGTCAGAATTTGAAGAATGTTGATTCAGCCAGCTGGAATAAAGAATACCAGAAGTACTTGGTGGATGTTGGATGTCCTGATTATTTGAACATCAGAAATGAGCAGATTGACTGGCTTCTGTGTCTGGCTGTAAAGCTTGACTACCAAGAGAAAAGTATGAGCACTTTCTGTTTTGTTTTCAGTTACAGTTCACGTCTAGCAGAGGAAATTTATGCACACAAGGGATTCAGAGCCAGGGCTGGATATCCAGGGTCCACAGGCAGTTAACAGAATTAGCTAAAAATAACTTCACTTTATTTTTGTATTTGTTTAACATACTTTGACTTTAGAAAATTGACAAGCAGATTTAGAAATGAAATAAACAAATACAAAGTATGCTTTTTTACACATTTATCACTTCAGCCCCTGGCACCGCCCCTTTCGGTTTGGGGCCCTAGGGAGCTGCCTAGTTTGCCTGGGCAGAACTTTGGAATTTGTCTGCCTGCAAAGCAAGGTGCAGATCCACTGTTCCCCCCCCCCCCATACAAACACACATCCGGTGCATGGCTTCCAAGGCTTCCACCTCTCCCCTTTTTTCACTAAGGCACCCATTTTACAACTCAGTTACCTGCAGTTAGTTCAAACGAACCACACCAAACAGCTCTGTCAGCAAACTGAGCCCGTAGTGAGCATTTGCTCCTTAGGGTTAATTTCTTGAAGTTGTTCAGCTTCAGACCTCACATCATGTGACAGGGATACCACGGATGGAGTAAAACTGATCCACTATTTCTGTTTTAGCTGAGAAGTATTCTTCAATTGCTGAGAAAGCAATCCCGGAAGCTTCAGCAAAACCCTCGATAGTACCTAAAAACCCGTTGGATGGAATGGACTGTAAGTTTTAATTTACCTACTGTAAATTTAGCCATACTTAGTACTGAAGTGCCATGAAGCTGTATGTGATCACTACCTTACCATAGACCGTCTGCTGTAGGCGCACCTATGTAGACAGAAACGCATCATTAACTGCCATTCCGTTAACGTGAGTCAGCGATGTAGCAATGGATTTCTGCGGCAAAAATGGGATACTGTCTGTAGTGGGAGGAATCCATAACATGACTTTTGTAGCAAGTTCATAAGCCCGCAAGTTGTAGCAAGTTCATAAGCCTGTTATGAGCTTTCTTTTTTGTATTCTTCTAAAATAATTGCTGCTTACATGCCTTAGAGGACCCGTCGTACCTATTAGGTTCATCCACTGTACTTCCGTAATATCAAGAACAAATAATCAGATAGAACTACTGTGTTCAGTCACATGCAGCGACTATAAATACCCCGACAAATCTGAGCGGACATAGAGGTATTTACTCTAGCTTTGAGCTGATGCTGGTACCCGTTTACTCCTCTTCTGTCTTCGCCGTTGCTTATTGCAGAAAAAAAAGATTGCTTGCAGGAGGCGTACTCCGCGCGCTGGCCCACGCTGGAGACGTCCTTAGAGCCAACCAGGATTTGAATGCTACTTTCCTCAGCGCGCACTTCACAGCGATCTAGCTATTTGTAGAGGTAGCGAAACGTGATGTGGCGCGAAGCTAGTAACCTCCGCTCGTCTGCATCGGGAGTCGGTCGTATTTAACTCGACTCAGCATGTTTGTATGAACGAGATAGGGAGACAGCAGTTCTATCTCGTTATCTGTTCTTGGTAATATTTCCAAACTTTCTCACTCCCGAGATTCTGCATTTCATAAAGTGTGTCCATCCCACCTATTAACATAACACTGATTTTCACGCTTGCCGTGTTTGTTTTCATTACGAGACGGTAACAGGCTGCCGATCATTGATTCGAGACGCCAATTGGTCAGAAGACCGGTTCTGCAAATTTTGTCGTGATTTGCGATCTAGTGCAAGGAGCATGGACCGGGGCTAGCCTTGTGTAATTTGCTGTAAGCAGAACTGAGTTTCAAAGTAGTAAATAATACCTTATAACATCTTAGCAAAATTATAACTTAGTGCGAGTTGTCCTTTAAGAGAAAGACAAATCTCTGTTGATCTGTCAACGCAGTTTCCCTTTTTTGTGCATACAGTTTCATTTGTAATTTACGGATTTTATTTTTCAGTTGAAACACAAGATTTCAAGAACGGTGTCAAAGCTTTAGCCTCCATTATGAATGTCGGATTGCATCCTGATCACCTCATTAGTCTTGAAGCCGTGTCCAAACTTGTAAGCGAGAGGCTGTCCCCCGAAGCGCTAAAAAATCCGGACAAATTCAAAGTGGAGGTAGGAATAGATTTTATTAAAGGACCCGTCGTACCTATAATGCCAATGCAACCTACTTCCGTAACTGCATTCGTTAATTCTTAAGGTTTAACTGAAAAGTCAACTCATTTGTGTGTCATTTAATTGGATACACTGAATTATTTGGATTCTACAAACGGATTTTTTGAGTTTCCACTATCTGCTCTAGTTATGAGGCTCAGAATATCTCCAGCCGTCTCCACAGCATAAATTCTACTATGACACGGGAAATTTTAATCTCAACACAAATGCGGCTTTTCAGTGGGCAGTGGTGAGATTAGTGAAGATTGCTTAGTGCCTGAAAAAAAAAAATGGATAAATCTTTCTCATAAGGCATACAGCAAAAATACAAGCGCATAGAGGCACCACAAATCACACGGAAATTCCACTATTTGAAAATCGATTATTCTTGAATAGCGGAACAACGAAGTAACTCATTTTCAGCGGGTCTTCAAGCCAATTTAAGTGAAGAAGTGATGGGTAACTAGATTGTCCTATCCTAGCCCTTTTTGGTTAAAACTTTAAACCCTTAGACCCAAATTTCATCTGTTATATTCTAAACCCGCTAACGACACCTCACTAATCTTTGCACTCGCCACGATTCATTATTTCCCAGGTGCATTATGCTCCCGACGAGTGCTCGCGTATCATGCTATTGGTTCGTAAAAGCGGTTATCTGAAGTTTTTGCTAGAAGTCAATGGTCCTGGAAAAGGCTTGAAACAGCCAAAGCCATTGATAATTTGTTAAAAGCAGGGCCCAGTTTCACAGTATTCAGATACTTTTGAATGTTGGAACATAAAAAGTAAATAGTGCGAGTTGGGCTTTAAGGTAAAAGGTAAATGTAAAAACTGGACAAAATTCTGGCAATGGTGGCAACTTTTATGGTGGTAGGTTGAAACTAAAATGAGTATCGTGCAAAGATACAATGAGTCTATGTGAAAAATGATCAGTCAAGCAAATAAATCATTCTTACGTCCACCAGACATTTCGGTATGTAGCCTAACCACTCTTCGTGAGATTATCGGGTGTCGCCTCAAATTTTTGTTATCACCGTAATCACATCATTGCACCGTAAAAAGCTTTCGCCTCTACGTCTCGAAGAAATTTGAAGTGGTCGTACAGAAATGAGTTGAAAGTCGGATCTATAGTATATTTGAGACTGTTAGTCGCTTCAGCATGACATCTCTCCACTTATTGTGATAAAATTTAACAAGATTCAAGATTCATTTAATAAAATAGCTATCGTAGTTATGGCTACCGCCGCAACTAATTTACGCTACCTTTTACAACATGATAAGCACTACGTATGATTAATCACACTAGTAAAAAAAGGAACGAATGAATTGCTGAAACGATTTGTCCTGCAGCGCACTGGTTCAAGTTTGTTCTTGTGGCGTGTGTTTCTGTTGGCTGCAACGGGGGGGGGGGGGGGTGTAGGAGGGAACGGTGCTTATCACTCAAAAGCACGGAGTGCCCAAATTTGCCCATCAGCTTGTACCTAAGTTCTTTAAGGGTTGGGATTCGTAGAGTTACGAGGGCAGATTCGTATGAAACATACCGTACTTGGTTCCTAGAATGATTTTTAAGGCCCGTTTTTGCACTGTTTCAAGTTCATTCGTATTTAATTCTACTCATCAAAATTGGCCCAAGAGGACAAAGATGGAGTATACAAAAGAAACGGAAAACTACACAATGCGACATGAACTCTCAACACCCAAAAATAAATGTTAGAAGATACGGACATCGGAAACTGTGAGGTCTGGAAGGATTTTAACAATCCCGGCTTTGCCGACTGTATTCAGCAGGGGTGTCACTAGCCTTTTACCTTTGGGAGGGGGGTCCAATTTGTGCCGACGGACTAAAAAGTTTGCCGACAAAACGCGCCGTTGCCGTTTTTAGTAACCATCGGTAACGGGTTGGAGAACGCACCCAATAGGAATTGTTCACGCACCTACTGACTCTTTTTTTTTCTAGGGTACCCCCTATCCCTTTCAAGAAGCCTCCCTTGGTTTTGACGCAGGTGACCCAGCGCTAAACCAAGCTTCCAAAGTCCTGCGATTACTTTTCATTTCGGACCTGAGAGATCTTCAGACGCTTATCAACGAATGCATTGTGCAAGTACAGCAAATCACAGCCAACCCCAAGACCGATACAAAGCTTGGTAAAGTTGGTTTTTGAAGTTATTTTGTTTATTTTGCTTTATAAAATCTCGCGTCATACATTCAGTTAAAGTTTAACCGAAAAGGGCTAGGATAGGACAATCTAGTTACCCATCACCTGTTCACTTAAATTGGCTTGAAGACCCGCTGAAAATCAGTTAGTTCGTTGTTGCGCTATTCACGAATAATCGATTTTCAAATAGTGGAATTTTCGTGTAATTTGTGGTGCCTCTATGCGCTTGTATTTTTGTTGTATGCCTTACGAGAAAGATTTATCATTTTTTTTTGTTCAGGCACTAAGCAATCTTCACCAATCTCACCACTGCCCACTGAAAAGCCGCATATGTTTTGAGATTAAAATTTCCCGCGTCATAGTAGAATTTACGCTGTGAGGACGGCAGAAGATATTCTGAGTCTCATAACTAGAGCAGATAGTGGAAAATCAACAAATCCCTTTGCAGAATCCAAATAATTCAGTGTATCCAATTAAATGACACGCAAATAAGTTGGCTTTTCAGTTAAACTTTAAAGGTTCGCTTACACCATGTTTCACATTGTCAAAAGGCGTACTAAAGTGAACTTGGTCCTCTCGGAAGCATCGCACAGTAAAGAAGATCAGAAGCAAGAGCACAAGCAAGCATACGACTGATTATCAGAGTTGCGTTTTTCAGGCTCGCGATTCTCAACCCGTGTTCGTCACAAGTCGTTTTTACGGAGCGCATCCTAACACCGGTTCCGTGTTCTGTGGCTTCGAGCGTTTCTAGCTCCCGCGTTTCTTTCGAGTTCAACACCGAATCCAAACACAAACAGATTCGGTAGAGTATCAAATCCTGTGTCGGGTTGCCTTATGCAAAACACGGGCGCTGTAAACCGGTGACGGCGCAACGTGTTAGGATTCGAGTTCGACACGCTAATTGCTGAAAACGCAACTCAGCTTGGAAATTAAATCTCGTGAGGAGAACGCCGGCTGACTAAATACCAGATCGAGGCGGTGCACGAAATAGAGCCACGTTCGATTGACCTTCCTAACTGAAACCGTCGTTTTCACATTTTATTTGCGATTCTCTATTAACTGGGAGCGTTCGATTCATCCCGGTTGAGCGTGTGAGTGTGCAGTCGGCGTTAAGTTGACCTTTAACGACCGAGAAGAACTGAATGAATGAATTAATTTTATTTGTAACCCGTCACACGACCGCAAGGGCACAAGACGGAGTATGAACTAGGAAAAAGAAGAAAAGGAAAAAAAACATGATCAATTGCTTGTTCCGTCGTTAACAGAGAAAACGGTCAAGTTCGAAGACCAAAGAAAATCATACCAGAAGAAAAGTCATCTCTATGGTTGGCTGGTGATAGATCGCGGCTTATGCCTTGACATAGACGTAGAGGCAGTGTCTGTATTTTACCAAAGATCAGAGAGCTTTGAAGATTAGAGGTGACCATTAAAGACGTCGTAGTTGATTGCACAGGGAAGGTGAACGAAAATCTTTTTAGTTGAGTTTCGAAATCTGTTTGTTACGACGGTTGGGTTCCGCGAATTTGAACTTATCAGCAATTCATTTGACCTTTAAAGGAGGAGGAATGTTCTTTTTCTAACCTCTTTGTCAAGACACTATTTGTCGCGTACTGAACTTGGTTTGATGAAACGCGTCGCACAGTAAGGCTAGTCAGAAATCCGTGCATAAGCAAGCATAATACCAGTTAGCAGCTTAAAAAACCCTTCAGGTCATAACGGAAATATTCTGTAACATGCCTAATGTAGTCCTCGTTCCCTGAGGACTCCTCGGGGAATCGAAGGGAACGGCGAGAACAGAGGGAGTCACTCCACGACTCCGCGTAAGGAAAACAGCGAGAACACGGTGAATGCTTCTAAAATGGATTTTGTTCTATAAAAAAAATATGCAGTTGACGAAATTTATGTGGATCCACTTTATTTTTGTTTACCCTGATTGTTTTTAATTAATTCTACATTACACCAACACCATCAAAAATCGATTCCCCTCCGAATCTGAAAGGGAGTCCTTTTTTATGATTGTGATGATAAGCGGAGCATTCCCCGTCCGTGGGGAATCGCGAGAATACGGGGAGTGAGTCCCCGGGACAAACAAAAACGCGGGGAGTCCTCAAGTGGAGTCCTCGGGGAACGGCGAGAATACGCCTATTGTAGATAACGTCCGAAGTGTTTTCTGTTGGAATTGCGAATCCTTATGTTGAATGTGACCAAACTTCTGACATTATTTACATTCTGAGGAGTTAACTAAGTTTTCGTTACAGTTAAAGAGCCGCGTTCGATTCACCTACAGTTATCCATCTACATTATCCTGAAATTGCCTATAGTCGTTTTCTCTAAGAAAAATGACGTCATTGTCGACGAACATTTTCTTTTCGAACAGCGAATCGAACGACAATAGACGAGCGGTTTTCCGTTCGCTATATTTCGGCAGAAATCCCAGGACGATAAAGAAAATCCGCCTTACTGGGATATTGTCTGACGAAACCGTCGGATAATCTATGACTACGATTACAGCTTTTAAATAAATGGCAACAGCGCTATACCGTAGTTAAAGTTTAACCAAAAAGGACTGGGATAGGACAATCTAGTTACCCATCACTTATTCGCTTAAATTGGCTTGAAGACCCGCTGAAAATGCGTTGCTTGGTTGTTCCGCGATTCAGGAATAATCGATTTTCAAATAGTGGAATTTTCGTGTGATTTGTGGTACCTCTAATTTGTTGTACGCCTTACAAGAAAGATTTATGACTTTTTTTTGTTCAGGCACTAAGCAATCTTCACCAATATCGCCACTGCCCACTGAAAAGCCTTGTTCGTGTTTAGATAAAAATTTCCCGCGTCATAGTAGAATTTTCGCTGTGGGGACGGCCGCAGATATTCTGAACGTCATAACTAGAGCAGATAGTGGAAAACAAAAAAATCCCTTTGCAGAATCCAAATAATTCAGTGTATTCAACTAAATGACACAAAAATAAGTTGGCTTTTCAGTTAACTTTAAACAAAATGGCATATAAGGCTGGCCGTCGACAATTTTAGATAGTCGTTGATGAATCGAACGCGGTAAAAAATAGAGAAGACAGGGTTTGGGCTTTTGTGAGCACTGTTCAACTAGCCTATGCGAATGCAGCTACCTGCTCCTTCTGAGGTCCTAAGCTTCCGTGTGGGTTCTCTGGAATGTCTTGTGGGTGACGTTGAAGGGGTAGACGTTTAGCAGGCGGGCTATTCCGATGCCCCCAAAAACTGTAAAGTAAGAAGTCAATCTTGACTAAATTTCTCGACAAGTATTGTCTGTGATTGGTTCTTGTGACTGTTCGAAAAGAAGTTGTCCGTGTATTGCACTAAATGGAATTGGGACAGAAACATTGAATAGTGCGAGGGGTCCTTTAAGGTTCCCGGCGTCCCACAGCAGGAGGCTACTGAGTAGCAGGTTCAAACCGTCCGCGAAATTCGGGATTAGCTTTCAGGAATAATAGAAGAAGAAGGATTCTTCTTCACGGATACGCCCCACATTGACCAAAGGCGTATCCAAGGTTTTAGGGGTTTAGACTCCCGCCCCACTCCTTAGAATAACGTACAGTAGAGGTATGCTTATCTTATGTGAACAGTTACTTTAATGTGAACAGTGCAGTTTTGGGCTAAGTGGCAGAATGAAAATCCAAATTACTTATTCAGGTGTTTTCAGAGCCCTTAGTTACCTACTTTGCTAACTGGTAATTAGTTTTATACATAGCAGGTGCATGAAAATGGCAAATTCCGGAGTCAACAAACGTTCACATAAGCATACTGTACATAAGCATATAAGCATACTGTACTGTACCTAGCTAGATTGCTGCCTCATATGATCATTTCCCAAACTTCTGAACATACGCATCAGATTCGCTCTTTAGAAGCAGCAAATTAGGGGACCGAGTAGAACCGAAAATTATCAGGACGCAGAAACAATTTGACGAGTCGCTATTCCCCTCCCCTCCCATACACTCAGTATCGGCCAGTCATTCACAAATCCTCACTTTTTAGGGCAAAGTGCTCCAACGTTGGGGCACCTTGTCCTGGAGCAAGGGCAAAGTACGCCCATACAAATCTGTTTGAAAAGTAGATTTTCAATTCTGTAGATTTTATTGGGGTACTGTGCCCTATTTGCCTATATGCCCGATGTATCGATGCCCTATGCCGTTAAAAAAAAATCTGTAACGAAAGTTTGTTTTTGAAACAGATTTTAATGGGGGTACTAGCTGTGCCCTTGCTCCATGGCACGGTGCCGAAACGTTAGACCAAGCGCTGTGCCCAAAAATTGAGGATCTCGTTTCCGTGATATTGCGATTGGCGCCTCGCTTGTCCCGCTGTTCCGAAAAGAAGCGTCAATTTGCTCTTCAGAAATAGCAGATGTATAAGATAACCCTGTAGTGAATTTCTTCAGTCGTGGAACGAACAGCTTGAAGTTCTTTTTGTTAGGACGGGAAATTATCATAACGAGGAAACAATCCGAAGATTCGCGATCCCCCGCAACCGCCTCATCGACACCAGAAAGCTACCTGCAGCGCTCCATACACGCTGTATCGTCCCATTTCTCCAGTCGTGGAACGAAAAGTTTGAAGCTCTTCTTGTAAGGACGGGAAATTATCATGACGAGGAAGCAATTAGGAGACTCGCGATCCTCCACACCTGCCCCATCAACACCAGGAAGTTACCTGCAGCCACTCCATACACTCCGTATCGTCCCATTTTCCTCCTCTGATGCTGCGCTTGGTACGCGACGTACGAGCCACATAAGACCATGCCTCCTCCACTGATAAGCCGACATCCAAGACAATCATCGTCTTTTTCCATTGATGCTTTTCTTGGCTTCACCTTCAGTGACGTCACCGTTTCTCACTCTGGCTAAAATAGAAAAAAGCATCCTACCATATTGATCGTAGTTGCTATGCATGGGAGTCTGGAACCTGTCAGAACTTTTACGTCTGGGATTTGTAATCTGGATAGGCCGATAGGTTGTTCGCATATCAGTCCTGTCTGCAACATTGGATTGACTGTAAGTTTTGAAACGTTTAATCAGTCAGCTTGTGAACCGGAAAATTTACTACCTCGATGTGTTTTTTAACATTATTAACGAACATTTCAACGTTCACCATTAGCAAACGCGAAATTAACAAAACCACAAAACAAATTAGATACTAACCAGGCTCTAACAGATGTCTCGAAGTTCGGAAATTGTAAAAGAGTGGACTAACTGCCACAGTGGTAATACTGTTGTCTGACTGCCAAAGCCTTGTCACCAAAGATGACAAGATGGCTTATGACCAAGCTTAAGTTCCATCCCGATCAAACCAGCCTCCGGCCCTAGGCGTTTCACAAAATTTCCAGTATGCCCCTCCAGCTCCCCCCCGATCTGGCCAACTGCGGTTAGTACATGAAAATAACCATTACAACATCTATACTTATCACACACTGAAGTTCACTAGAATCGAATCAGCCGTTCATACGGAACATTTGTTTCCGACAAATTTCCGATACCGAGTACCGGTACCGCAGAGGTCGGATCCGGATCGGAATAAAACATCCAAACTCCCCCCACGTACCGTGGCCATATGCAATGCGAATCCAGATTCCGACCGAACTGGAAGGCAGAAACGAAGAGGGATGATCGATTGTTCGTGTCATCGTACCCTTAATTGTAGCTCAAAGGATCCTCATACCAAAAATCTCAGTCCTTTTGAGATCAATCATGCTACCATACGGAGAGGGGAGGTGCAAAAATACTTATGCCCGTCATGTAGGTATTATGTAATGTTACAAGAATAAGCTGAAAAATAATATGGGGCAACCCCTTGACTGACCACGAGCGGCATGTCCGACGTAGCTTGACGCTCTAAAAAGCACGTAAGATGACTAGGTGAATAGGTGTGGTTATGATTTCGGAAATAGATTCAGGATGAGGCAAACTAAGAGGATCTGTGTCTCCCTGCGAGAATCTTTGCCTACCAGACAGTCTGAAGGCCTACGTGCACGTAGTAAGGTCGAACAGTAGCGTTGTGTGTGACTATGTATCCGTATCCGTACGAGAATGGGGCGCATAGGTAACTATTATCTCTATTTCGACGCACGTCGACTTGACTAGAGTGTCGACGTGCAGAGCTTAAGACAGAAGCTGTCCAGTGCTTAAAACCCCCACATATGTCGTTCTGTGGAATCGTGCCGTCGCTCAGGATTCCGTGCGTGGAATCAGACACTGTGTGTGAAGGCACACACTTGCGACCAGCCAGTAAATTACCCAGTAGGAGCAAGCCCGTTATTTTCTGAGAGGGTGAAGCAAAACCTCTGTCAATCCCCCTACTTGTTCGACTTTGGTGTAACGGTCGCCCCGCGACCGAATAATGACAACAGACGTCGAGAATATTAGTGGTCGAGATGCGATTAGAGTAAATGAGAGAAACTCCTGGAACTGGGCATACATTAGAAGCCGGCACTGGGGCACTGACTGATATTGGGGTCGCTATGACGGCTGATCAGCACAGGTCGAATAGTCCCTAAAGCCTCTGTTTGGGCACTACCATGTAGTAGTATATTGATGCTTTCCCCCTCAATATCACTTGATAACATTGGGTCGAAGCTGGGGTCTGTCGGCTCTACCCCAGCTCACAAAGGGGTGCCCTTTGTCAGATGAGAGGGGTTGTAAAGTTGCTCTTGGAGGATTCTTATCACTCTGGCTAATGACCGGGGTGGAGGGCATTCAAAGGGATGAGGGCACCGCAGGTTTAGGAGATCCAAAAATGGAATCTTCAAAAGTCGAGCTACTGCACTCTTCGCGGCAGTGTTGCCAGATCGTTGTAAAAAAATAAGCCGCGGCCTTTGAAAAATACGCCATCAAATTTACACCTACCGAAAACTCAATGACAACATTTTTGGGGTAGCACAGAACCCCCCAAAAATATCGGCCTTAGGTAGCGACGATTGAAACGACGGACAAACAGTCGATTTTTTCAGAAAAAAGATCGGTTTTTCGTTATGAAAGTCATTTTTTTACTTCACGCCAAAATATACGCCAGTTAAAATGGAAAACAGCCACGTTTTACACCACACGCTAGTTTGAAAAGTATTTACGCCAGTCTCCGACAAAATCCGCCACTATGGCGTAAAATCCGCCAATCTGGCAACACTAGTTGCGGGCTGCGGGCTACTCACTCTTTGCAATGTTCGTTGGGTGACTTGGGTCGTAAATGTTCCCGAAATCTGCAAAGGCGTACAGTGACGTCTCAACAAGTTTGTTTTTTTCCGATTGGCCACTGGCGCCAAAATCGCCTTGTTTGGATGATATGATTAGATATCTTCCAATCTATGCAGGCCATGTATGCTACTAAGCAATGATTAGGAAGCTTAGAGCCGGTTTCCTCGCCGATTTTGTTTTTGCTTATTAGTCGTCAATAAGCGGTCAGAGACTGCTAATAACTATGAGCTGCATTCTACCTGGAGCTCAAGTCGTTAAGGTTAGCTTCCGACATCGAGGTTGATGATATCGTAAAATAACATCGAGACAGCCATTGAAAATAACCTATCGGAGCCGAAGGCGATGTCGGCTATGAAATATATCTACCGAGCGCAGCGAGACTGATATTTTTAAATGGCCGTTGAGCTTGTGGTTTCGACATGAAACGAGATGAAGATAGGCTATGTTAAATGTCATGTCATACCTTTTTCAAACAGAACAATCAATAATGAACTATTAACCATGCACATCATCGTAAGTCCCCCAAAATGGGCATATGCCTACATTGGTAATAGCAGGGACCAATAAATTTCCTGTCAATAAGAGATTTCTGATGCTATCTTGAGCGCACGGATAGTAAGTTCGAGAAATACGCACGGTCAAATAACGTTCAAGACCAGATAGACAAAATTTGGGATTGGCTGCTGGCGCCTTGAGGGAGGAGTCCCTTTGGCACGCACGTCCAATGAGGCAAACAAGAATGCCGATCGACTCAAGCGGGGATTTTTGGAAACTCGATTTGGTCCGGTCATCGTATCAGTATAGAAGCATAGGAAATAACAGACAAAAAATGACATTTATGGGTCCCTGGTAATAGGCAACGACTGATTCTGGGGTCGTTCTGGCGACTGATCAGGGCAGGTTGAAGAGTCTCTAAAGCCTTGGCGATTACCATGCAGTAGAATACCGATGCTTTCACCTCGCTTTCACCCTCAATGTCACTTGGCATTTAATATGATAGTCGTCACAGTTCTCTGGGAAAGGCACTCTGAGGCAGATATGACTTCATATCAACCTCTCTGGAGGTTGATACGAAGTCATATCCACCGCAAACTTTCTGTGTGACGATTATCATAATATGACCTTGATACGACTTACTGTGGGTCATACGAATGACATGCGTTACACACCTGTTCGAGATAAGCTATTATGTTGTCGTTGGGGAAGTTGCTGTTTTGCAACTTTTCGTTTTTGAGTAATGCATTATAGTGTGTTGTTGTTAATTCTGATTTTGAAGATATGACCCTTGTTGGCCGTTGATTTAATTAAATATTAAATATAAATAAATATTAGCTTGTAACAAGGCCCGAATATGTTGCTGGAAGCCCTTTCTACCTTTTATTTTCAGTGCGCGACATCTAACGATAAACGAGGTAATCTACTGTGGTGGAAGAAGATATGCCAGTGGGGCAAGGGCGCCTTTGGGGGGGGGGGCATGCCTCCAACCACATTTAAAAATGTTCCTCCTTGGTAATATTTTGTGGTCGCTAAATAGGTAAGGCAAAATGCACAAAAACTATTTAAAGGACACCTGAATGAAGAGTACCAAGTATCGTCCCTACCTGTATGACTTCCGTTAACATTGCCTGCATAAAACCCAATCCAAATACGAAATAGTGTTCCCAAGCTATGATTTTTGCTCCATTTTGCATCTGTCCTTATTTCAGTACTGAACAATTTTAGAAATGAACAAATGTCTCCAATCAACCCTTCTTCTGGAATATTTTTTAACCAGTTAAGCCCAAACGTATATCTAGAAGAAACTCCAATACGATCCGGCCAGCGCTGTACAAGATTTGAATGAATTGCGCCTTTTGTCTTGGAGTCTATGAGCGTGTTCCACCCTACTTACCGTAGTTACTACGCTAGTCGCCGTGGTTACTACGCTAGGCTGGAACGCTCTTTGAATTTTTTCGGTCAATATCAGGCCGCGGGGTGATCCGACCAATCACGTTACAGAGATGCGTAGTTACTACGCTAACTACGCTCCTGAGTGTGGTAAGCAAATAGTTACTATTAGTTACTATTTTGAGAAGGTTGGAACGGTCAGCGTAGTAACTTTTCGTGAGGCTGGAACGGAAATAGTAACTAATAGTTACTATTGGTAGAGGGGTGGAACACGCTCTATATGTGCAAACCTCCAGAATCGAACATCCCTATTTTGAAAACGTCACGCTCAGGAGAAAGAATGCTCTCCGTGGCCATGTCTGTAAATGCATTCTCCATGGTGTGTTCAAGTATGGTTTTATTGTTCAGGTGTCCTTTAAAACTTATCCCAAAAAGAGTAATTAAATCTTAAGTCTGTTTCATAAACCTGGGATCTGGTGCCCGAAATTGATCTTTACCCCCCCCCCCCCAAGGTTTACTGTTGTTTGGAAGCGAGCGTGAGAGTTTGTTGCACTTCATGTGTGAATAGTTGCGTTTTTATCTGGATTCTCAGTTCTCAATTCTCAATTCTCGATTCTCGAACAAACTACGGTTTTTGCTCGTCTCGCTTGTCCATTCTCGCTTTGGACAAAAACTTAAAAACACTAATTAATTTAGCAACACGTCAAACTTGCTTAGCCTAGTGGTTGAACATCCGCCTCGATCCGCTCTTTCTTAACCAATCAGGAAGGAGAACGGGTAAGGAGAACCGAGAATTGACTAACCAAGCAACTTCTCGATTCTGCAGAATCGCGAAGCTTTCCCAGTTTTGACAAAAACGCAAAAAAGGAGAATTGGCTTCATCTGAATAGTCATAGGACGCGAATCAGAGGAAAATCACGACTATCACGAGATGAACTGAGATAAAAAAAAAATGACGCATCTATGATAATTTCGGGTACATTTAAGGGTGTAAATAGAATAAAGGGCGATTCTGGCGGTCTGGAAAGCTGCGCGAGCTTATGCACCGGCTGTTCTTGCGACTTCGGCTAAAAGTCGCTTCGCTTTCCAGAGCTGTTCTCGCGCTCCGCTAGTTTCTGCGAGCACTTGGAAAGCGAATCCACTTCGCGTTGGTTTCGGCAAGTCAATGAGAAGTTGTAAAGGTGCAACTGAGGCGCAACGACTTTTTGCTTGTTCTTGCGCTCGGTGGATTCTCGCTTTGTTTTTCCGAACGCGAATCTAACAGATCACCAGAATCGCCCTTAAATGATGAAGTGTGAATTAGTAGAGCAACTGGAACAATGTGTTTTCACGAGACTGGTGAGGTTTTTGAAGGTACTTTTGGCTCAAGGAGAAAGTTTCCTTTGGTTAGTTTTCCTTTAGTTTAGTTTCCTTATTTTTGTGTAAGTGATTTTTCTTTTTGATTATCATCATTGTGGCGTTAGGCTTTTTGTGCGAAACAGATTGCAGGAAAAAACATATCCAAACACTCGCATATATGGCGCGGTCAATTGCCGACTAGTTTGCTAGCGTAAGAAAAATAATGAGGAATATCATATTCCGAAAAGGCCCTAAAAATCCTTATAATACTGATAAGTACTGATACTTTATTGCAAAACGAACTTTCACAGCATTGGATTGCAGAATTTGCCGTTTTTGTCAGATAGCCTACATCGGAACAGACTGAAGGCTGTTCCGACGAGTTGGATATTATCCGAAATCTTTATAAGATTGACTAACAACCAGCTAGTCAAAGCCAGGCTAAACCTTCTAGACTTCTAGATCCCTGGGGCTCCCGCACAATCAAGCAGCCCCCCCCCCTTTCTACAACTCTCCCTCCCTGCTATGGCTGCTACTCCAATCATTTGCATTTGGATTGCGTTTCTTTTTCTGTTCCTTGTGTCCCTTCTTTTCGGTGGTTGGGTATTAACATTGCTAAAAATCTGAAATCCTTCCGAGACCAAGCCGTGACGGATTGTAAGAAAAAGATCCAAGTATCTTACTCTAAAATTGTCGCTAATCGGGGCAAATACAGTAGGAAGTCCCTTACTAAATTGTACTCTGTTTTTACTGATCATTCAGTTTTGTTTCTTTCTGGTGTTTATCCCATCCTCGGGCGAAAAGATATTCGGTCGTTACGTTCTTATTACTTTCGGTTCTCGCGTTTTCTACTGTATTTGCCTCCGTGGTATGCAACCTTATTTCAGTTTTCGAGCTTCCAGGTATAACCGGAAAGCTAGTTGAGCTTGCTGATAAACTCCCCCAGACAGTGAAGGCTCTCCCAGCTCATCATGGGTTTGTCCGCCTCCTTAAATAATCAAGTGTTTTTGTTGTGTATTTAGTCGTTTTTGTTGTATTTTTTCTTTTTTGTTTATACTCCGCTTTTGTTCATTTAGCGGGTTAAAAAATAAATTAAAATTAATTAATTAATTAATATTTATTGCACCTCTCAAATGTGTTGCTTCTGTGACACCTTCCAGATTTCCGGAATCTGGATTGTTAAAACAGCAAGTATTTCCGAACGTATTTGGCCTGGCTTCACCTTCCAACATCAACAAAAGCGGATATCTGGAATCCGGAAGAAGATTCTTTTAGATATTCTTCGAAATCCCGATGCGAGTGCATACAATCCGACTAGTTGAACATTTTACTGAAAAGGAGAATAAAAAATGTTCATCTGCTGTCTAAAGTAGTTCGATTGTACGTTTTTTCAAAACGATTTTTCTCGTAGCCAATTTGTCGGCAAAGCCGGTTTCTGTACGAATTTTCCTACGCTAGCCAAGCCAACTAGTCGGATAGTGACCGTGCAGTATGTATGAGATAATGTATATGTAGAATCCGTGTATAGCCTAGGCTAACCGACTAGAGGTGTCCCGAGTGGTCCCGACCTACCAAAGCCCAAGTTTATGGAAACTTGCTCGATAGAGGTATGCTTCTTTGAAACTTTTGCAAGTTTTAGACCAGCTAGGCTTTGTTTTCCGTTCCTACAATAGTCAATCTGGAGTTATGAATTTTCAGGCAAGAACTAAGGCTGCGTTCCAGAAACTTAACAGTTGTTAACAATCGTCAACTTTATTTCGCGGCGGTGCTAACTGCAGCTTTAACGATCGTTAACTTTTCCCAATTCTACAGTTGTTAACTTTTCCTAACGATGCTTACCAACCATCGTTACAAAATAGTTAACAATCGTTAACTATTGTTACTTTTTGCGTTCCAGATTTCTGATTTCGAAATTTAAGCTCCGCCCACCAACGATTTCCGTTCCAGAGCTTAACGATTGTTAACTATTTTGTAACGATGGTCGGTGAGCATCGTTGGGAAAAGTTAAACGATTGTAGAATTGTAAAAGTTAACGATCGTTAAAGCTGCGGTTAGCTCCAGCCCGAAATAAAGTTGATGCTTGTTAACAACTGTTAAATATCTGGAACGCAACCTAAGTGTTTGAGCTTTCTTTTGACATAAAGAAAGAAATCAATTCCCTCTCCTGTAACTTCTTGTCACTTTTTGAATGTTCTGCTGGGATAGTTAGAACGAGGTCATGAAAGTAACGTAAATCTATTGAACACTGATCGCCTTACCTGGCCATCAGATGGCAGCCTACAGAAGAAACGGGGCGACAGCGGGTTAAAAAGATAATAACAGTTTAGTAGTTTTGCCAGACACTAGTAAGTCGAATAATTTTCCTTTTCATCCGTCATTATTTCCGAGATGCTACATTTCTAGCATAATTTTTGTGATGACCCTTGCTCAAATATCGAGTTGTGTATTTTAATAATTTTGAAAGTTAACGTCAACATAGAGCCAACGATGCATTAATTTACCTTTTAAAAAGCGCTCTGCACGCCATCTATCAAACCTAGGTGTCAAGAAGATCAGTCACCAGGATACCATTGCGTTGGTGAAAATCAGGAGAAAGTCGGTAGGAATTTGCGTTTCATACCTTGTCTGATAAAGTTGCGACCCAAGCAGAATAATCTCAACGAAGGAAGTCTCTTAATTTCACTTGTTTGATGTTTTTAAACCGAGTTAACTCAAAGGAAACTTGCAGTTCTTCTGGTTACGTCAAAAATGACTGAAAGAGAACCCTAGCGGGCTTCATTTTCAGTGGCCACGTGCAGTAAAGCAGTTGCATTGAGCGGTATAGATGGCGTACGTATAAGGAAGATCGTATTTGCTGGGCAAAAAACTTAAAAAGGGTGTCGACTAAACCAAACCGTGACGTTTTAATGGCGTCATAGAAGAAATGGGGAAATTTGATTAAATAAATATTGCGGAGGTGTCAACTAAACCTCAGTATGTGAGGAACGTGACGTTTTTGTGACGTCATGGAAGAATATATCTATGTATAGCCGAGCGGCCAGCGAGGCGTCGGACGCGTTTACATTTAACAAGACCGAAGGTTTCGATGGGATCCCAAAAATTCAATATTTGATCCAGACAATTAAGTTTTGTCGTCGCCAGATTCCTTGAACATTTTTACCCTTAAAATTTAGAAACAGATTAAGGCCAAATAGCAGCTGATCATCTGAGAAAACCAAGTTCAGATCTCAGTTCAGATATAGATTCAGCATGTGTGTTTACCACTAAAAGTCATATCTATTTTGACGAAACCGATCGAAACGATCCTGCCTTACTTCTGACAATCCGGTTTCGGCGAAATACCGGAACTACTTGTCCGGCGAAAAAATAAAGCTCACAAACGAATTCAGCGTATCTCCTTACCCCCAGAGGCGTTACTAGCCAAAATGTTTGGGGGGGGGGACAAGGTATTTACCGACTGGCTGGTCATTTTTACCGACTATTTTTGCGGATAAAAACGACGAAGAACGACTATTTTTAAGAAAAATTGACTATTTTTACGAAAAACCGACTGTTTTTGATTGTTTTTAAGAAAAAACGACTATTCCCAAGAACAAAATCCACTGTTTTTACAAAAAATCTCGGCGGCTCTGCTTACCCCTATATCCAACATCTAATCAACTTCAAATAAAAATTTAACTTAGCCTATAGCAAACTTTCCGGGTTCAGCCAGATTCCGGACGATCTATATGTCCGGCTAAAAAATAATTGTCATATACGGATACGGAAAATGTAGACTTTTCGTTGTGACATCACGGGCCTCCCATAATAGGCTGAGGTTTAGTCGACACCTATTGCAGAATATATACTTGTATATTCGAGCGGCCAGCGAGGCGCCGGACGCGTTTACATTTATAAACCGTTCTAGCGACAATCAATACCGTTAGTAAATGGAAAATATAAAAATATAAAGTAAAAAATATAAAATAAAAAATTAAAAAATATATATATATATATATAAATAAAAAAAATATATAAATATATATATAAATAAAAAAATATATATATAAATAAAAAAATATATAGATAATATAAACAAATTATATATAAAAATATAAAGACTTTTCGTGTGACTTCGCGGGCCTCACATAACAGGCTTGAGGTCTAGTAGACATCTTAAAAAGCATCATGTTGCTGTTCAATTCCAGTAATCCAGTAGCCTGCTCGATAGCCTCGGAAGAGTAATAGAGTACTAAATTGGTACTGCAAATTAATACTAATTACTAGTGAGCAGTGCAGTATTTTCAGGGTAGCGTTCTGGTGCAAATTAACATGATTTTATGTAATAATTTAACATGGTTTAGCTAGTTTCCTCGATTTGCATTTCGTTTTAAGGTCCACTAGCAGTTGTTCATATCCTTCAACCCAGGCTGACTGCAAGACTCATTCGATGGTGCTAAGGACCATTCAGCTGAGATTTTAATTTCGACTTCTTGGCAAGGGTCCTATTCAGGTCATAACTAAAAATATGAAGTTGCTATCATAACTTAGTCTATATATTTATATACAATTTATATCTAATATTAAGTTGCTACTGTATCATAACTTCATAAAGAAAAACTTGATATCATAACTTATTTCTCACAAGGCCCTTTTAGTATTTTTGCCGATTATATCTTTGAATGATTGATTTTGTTGCGTGCAGCCTAATAATTAGGAAATTTAGCAAAAGAAGAGAAAATGCACAACAAGAAATGCACAGCAAAATGTGAAAAAACACTGTTTTCTAGTTGTATAAGATGTGATTTTTTCGTTTCTATGCTATTCCTCCCCTTTCTAGCACTGACTACGGATTGTCCCAGACAAGCTCGCTCGTGAACTGCACCCCTCAAGTGTCCACATAAAAACTTCCCCGCAAGTCTGTCCGCAAACGACCCCCCAAACTATGTCCACGAAAAAAAATGCCCCCACACAATCAAGTCTCAATGCGGAGACGGCACCGCCTTCTTTTTTAGGCACAACCCCTCGACTCTCCTGTGAAACATACCAGACAAATAACGCCCCTACTAATCATCCCCAGTTGAAAATGTTCCTGCGAGAAATTGCCCATGAAAAAATGTCCACACACAGTAAAATCCAAATGCAGAGACGTTCTCTTCCAGCCAGAGTCACAACTAGCCAGAAAAGTTTTTTTTTTGGGGGGGGGGGCAAGATATTAACCAAGTGGTTTGTCATTTTTGCCGACTTTTTTCAGAAAAACGGCTGTTTTTAAGAAAAAATCGACTGTTTCAAGAAAAGATTGTTTTGGAAAAAAGCGTGGCGCTTCGCGTCAGATCTTTTTTTCTTACCAAAATAAACCGGTTGCTCTGACCGTAGGGATGTAAATTACGCTGGGGCTGGAGTCAAAAGTTCTCGAATAGGAATGAATGTAATTGAAAGAATGTTTGTCGAATAAACATGATTTTTAATTTTTTAGTTTATCCGGTGGTTTCCTTTTTTGGTTGTTGGTTTGTGTTCTCTGTACCATTTTGGTTAGTTCATGTTGCGACTTGGATGTTTTAGGGATATAGTGTTTGTAGTTCAGATATGGCCACCTCCTAGGACAGGCCAGTGCTTTCTGGGGTGGCCCTTATGTAGTTCGTATTACCAATATAAAAAATTTAATTAATTTTGTACAAACAGTCTAAGAAATCCCTAACAAGAATTAACCTAAATACTAGGCTACACTCCGTAAATTCCATTTATCAAAAATCTTAGAATCAACCACACATTTAGAAATAAAACAATCGATCAAAATCCGAACTTTGGGTTTTTCTTACATTCTCCACCAGGAAATGTCCAATGTTTATACATTTTAAAGCTGAATAAAGAAAACGTGCATTTATCTTGTTAAGATGGAAAATAACGTTCACGAAAAAAAATAGGGCACTCAAAAAGAAAATGGGATCAAGCAAAATCAGTTTTTCTTTTTTTGATGGGGTGGTTTCCCCTGGGGTGAGGTGCAGGAAGGTATTGGTTAGTTGTTTTTTTTTTTTTTTTTAGAGGTAAGGCTGTGTCTGAGAGTAGGAGTAGTGACCACTCTGCGTTTTATGTTAAAACGTAAAGATTCTGGTTCTCGGCGTCCAGGAATGGACTGAGTGTTGTGATTAAGTGTGATTTATGTTTTATTTATTAATAAACCCATTGAACTTGAACTTACTTAGTCATTTGTGGTTGGGAGGAATCCGATACATTGTACGAAGGCACGAAATCCAAAACTTCGGAGAAAGTATGGATCAATTAGCTACGAAAAACAGCGGATCAGTATTACATTCACTTCATAGTTTGGTAAATTCGAAAAATAGAGCACTGGAAAAACAAATAGAAATATTTAGAAACAAATAGCCCTAAATTTTAGGGTACCGTAGATGTTCTTTTGTGTATTTTGTTTGTGTCTTCTGTGCTCTTTCCTGTTCGTCTTTCTTGTTGTTCTTTTTTCTTTTGTTTATTATTCACTCCGCCTTCGTGCTTATTTTGACGGGGTAAAAATAAAATAGTCATCACTCATCGTCAATAATTGTTATGATAATTATTTTGCCCGTTTCACACAGTAGTCTGAGACATCCTTTTTTAATCTTTTTGTGTATGTTAAGTTGGTACTTGACTTTATTTATTTAAACATGAAGAAATCCGTGTATTGCCGCCTTTGCGCTGTTTCCAAAAATTTCTTGACAAAAAAGAAGTCGGCCACATTTGCGCTGTTTTTGGGAATCGAAGAATTTGAATTGATAAAATTTAATAAAACAGGTTAATCATTCAGAAAGATTCGTTTTCAAATTCTAATTTTTCTGTTTTGCAGGTTTCAAAACTCTCCGCAAAATCCTTCATCTCCAGCTTCCAGCTCCGACCATAGGGAATTTTCTCATCAAGGTTTGGCGGAGCCAGTTTTCCGATCGACCGATTGTTTGACTGACAGAATGCAAGGCGTCGGCTGTGTTTTGTGCGGGAATAATCAACAGTTATTTCGTTGTGCTCGATGCAGAAGTGTCTTATACTGCTCAAAAGAACATCAAAAATTGCACTGGAGAATCCACAAACCCATGTGTTTCCAAGTTAATCCAGAAGCTGGAATGTCTCCTCTTTCGTCACCGAATTTCTCAGCGCAGCCAACGGAGATGCAGGGGAGATACGTGATCAACGATGCATACGCAAGGGGCGGAGCTTCCCAGTCAGGGGCGGCGTCACAGATGTACCAACAAGATGCGTGGGGTCAAACAGGATGGCCAAAGGAACAAAATGTGCAGGCACAGCCGAATTCAGCATCATTCCTGAACATACAGGAGTCTGAGCTGATCAGTGCTATTGATACAATATTTGGTGATAGTTCAGGTCAGAATAGTATGCCCCATAGAGAGGAGAGAAGGGCTTACGATCCGAACTGTTTCATGAATAGTCCTTCAACTGCAGTCCCACCGCTGCCATTTGTGGATAGTTTTCAGCATTGTATCGATATGAGGAGGAATACTGCAGAATGGATGTTGCAGGTGTGTCAGTATGTGATCCGAGATCTGGACAAATATGGAATTTGTGTAATTGACAATTTCCTTGGAAAGGAACATGGTGAAGCGATTCTACAGACGACTGAAGATATGTATGACTCTGGTGTTTTCCGGGATGGTGAAGTGGTGTCGAACAAATGGAGACAGCCGACTAGGACCATTCGTGGGGACCAGATTACATGGGTCGATGGAACTGAACCCGGTGCACAGTCTGTTGCTTATTTGATTTCGATGGTGGACTCGGTGATCATGCATGCCAAGCGACTTAAGAATAATGGCTCCCTCGGCAATCATGTCATCCAAGGAAGAACGAAGGTAGGCCAAGTCTTAATTATTTATTTATTACACGCTTCTTGGGTAGGCTTGTTGGGTAATTAAGCGTTAGGTACTGTACTACGACCTGACTACGACAGGGCCTCTCTCCGCTCGGTTACCTTTTTTAAACCTAAATATTCCTTCAGCTCAAGCTATCTGTCAGCGCAATTACCCTTATATATAGCCTATAGTATAGTGTAATTGTTGTAATGTAATCAGTTATAGTGTAATTAGTTAGCTAGAATATTCTTGCCAAGAAGGCCAAAATATCACTGAAAAATACCGTACGGTAGCTGACTTTTTCCTCAGGTCTCTTTTAACATGTGATTCCTATTCAGCTTGGGCTGAAGGAGTAGGCTATTTTTTTAAATCAGTAAACTATATTTATACCCTGAAACCTTAAATTATCTTAAATCGAATATCGCCCAACACTAGTAGCCTACTTCAGATCCCAGCTGAGGAGCATTTTTGTCTTTTAGTTCACCACTTCAGAGTTCAAAGTTTTTTTTTATTCTTAACACACAAAATATTATTCACACAATAGCCTACTCTGCATTCAAAATTATTTTAGGGTTTGAACCGGAGAAAAACTGCATCGAGTGGTTCAAAAACGTTTCAGTGGTAAAAAAAATATAGTAGGCCTAATGGACGTTCAAGATCTGGGCTACTTCCGACTCTAGACGGTCATGAACGTTTGTACAGTTTTTGTTTTGTTGAAAATGACAAAGGATTTCGGAAACTGCCGTAAGGTACGAAAGTCAAAGTCTAGACTTGGATAGCCTCTCATACGCGTGTACATAGTTCCAAGACGATATCATCGAGTGTACAAAGCTCAAAGAGCAACCGAGCCTCATAATCGCGATGAATTGCGGTTTTTTTCTTTTTCTTTTTACGATATCTTTTTGTGATTACCATGTTTTTGTCGTCTATTTTTACTGTGTCAAGTTTACTGGGAAAATTAATTAGCTGTATTAAGTAACTTCTTCATAGGATTGTCAGCACTCAGCCGCGATAACTTAAATAGTAACCTGTCACTTCATATGCCACAAAAGTTTAGTTTTCATAAATTTGTTCATTCGCGTTTTGTTGAAAACGAATATTGTTGTCAGCCTGTCTCAAAAATACGTAGTCTATTCATCGCGATTAATTAGGCTCGGCCGCTCTATCAACTTTACACACTGTATGATATCGTGTTGGAACTTTACCACACTGTAGGATACGAGGGGTTGTCCACTCTCGATTGTAGTGTACAGCAAGTGACTGGTCACGTAAATACAAGTCACGTAAATACCGTAGGATAACCAAGGGGCTACCCACTAGCCGGTACCTGGTATACCCCTAACCCCGTTCAAGGCTCCTGTTAGTTCGTGTACACCAAAATAAACAGTGGGCAACCCCTTTAAAATCACACACTTCCCAGGATCCACTCTTCATCATTCATTTAGATTATAATGGATTTCCACAATGTATTTATCTATATATATATGTATATTGATATGTCTTACAAAGAACATTCTTATCTCACAAAAAAATGCCAAACACCCTCACTTTTTCTCACACAGGAAATTTATTGGTATTATTTTCCTTTACAGGAAATTTGTGGGTCCCTGGTAACACCTACAAAGTTTCTGCTATAATAATGACGTAGACCTTAATTAGGATACCTAGAACGAGACCTAGAAGTAGCTCATTCCCTTATTTGAAAAAGTGTACCCCTTATGTTAGAAAGCTCCTCACACCTCAGGATAACATGGCCCAGCCCATCATTACTCGAACTGGGCGTTCTCGAACTACCTGGTATACATCATTTCCCGGCACTGGGCAGTTCGTGTAACACCAAAATAGAAAGTGGGCAACCCCTCGAGGAGTACTACAGTAAGAATCTATTCTTCATCAGCCATTCATATTTTACTGGATTTCCGCAATAACTGCTCTGGCCTCTTCCTTGCGAGGGGTTGTCCACTCTCGATTGTAGTGTACAGCAAGTGACTGGTGCTGCGACGCCCGGTAGGTGCCGGCACTGGCTGAAACAAGCCGGCACCAGTTGTCACATGTTAAAACATAAAATAAGCATTTTTAGAAGCGTTTGAAAGATGAATCGCCTAATTTACTGTCGGTACCGGTGCCAGCACCGCCTATTTCGGCCGGTGCCGGGAAAGGGTGTACAGCAGATGCCGCGAGTGGGTAGCCACTCGGTCTGATATCTATATCTAGTTTTGACTTCTCGTCTCTCACAGCAGTTTCCGAAATTCTTTTGGATTTACAAAAAAAAACTGTAGAAACGCTCATAAACGCTTATGGTATCGCGGGCGTTTTAGGTTGCCTATCCGCCTGTTAGCCCTAAAGGTAGTTTTTTTTGCTTTTTAGCTAAATCTGCTGGAAAAATAATTTAATTATAAAGCTGGCATAGGCCGTCCCTAAAAGAATTGCGTTCAGTTATTCCGCTTTGAGATCTCGAGTGAGAACTAAAAGTATTAGGCTACGTCGTTTTATTTCAAACACTGCAGTTTCTATACCTCCCACGACGTTGGAGAAGCTCACGCATTGCTTCGTTGTTTACCTTTTCGTTTTTAGGCATTTCAACGTCATAGCCTCTGGCGTTTTGCGTCAATACGGAACTAATTACTTTATAATAGAAATTGAATGCCATTTAGAAACTTGTTTCCTTAGTAACGGAATGTTCGAACAGTTATTAGATGCAATTGCCCCGCCTTGGTTTGTTTGAGGAGATGTGTTCAAAAATATTTGGATAATGTACGTTTCGCAAGTCACGTAAATACCGTAGGATAACCAAGGGGCTACCCACTAGCCGGTACCTGGTATACCCCTAACCCCGTTCAAGGCTCCTGTTAGTTCGTGTACACCAAAATAAACAGTGGGCAACCCCTTTAAAATCACACACTTCCCAGGATCCACTCTTCATCATTCATTTAGATTATAATGGATTTCCACAATGTATTTATCTATATATATATGTATATTGATATGTCTTACAAAGAACATTCTTATCTCACAAAAAAATGCCAAACACCCTCACTTTTTCTCACACAGGAAATTTATTGGTATTATTTTCCTTTACAGGAAATTTGTGGGTCCCTGGTAACACCTACAAAGTTTCTGCTATAATAATGACGTAGACCTTAATTAGGATACCTAGAACGAGACCTAGAAGTAGCTCATTCCCTTATTTGAAAAAGTGTACCCCTTATGTTAGAAAGCTCCTCACACCTCAGGATAACATGGCCCAGCCCATCATTACTCGAACTGGGCGTTCTCGAACTACCTGGTGTACATCATTTCCCGGCACTGGGCAGTTCGTGTAACACCAAAATAGAAAGTGGGCAACCCCTCGAGAAGTACTACAGTAAGAATCTATTCTTCATCAGCCATTCATATTTTACTGGATTTCCGCAATAACTGCTCTGGCCTCTTCCTTGCAAAATATCAAATCCGCGTGTTGTAGTACATTCATGTTTTTGCCATGAATACAAAGTGGCGGACGTGACATTCGCTAGTTGTCCGCTGAGTCACAATCCGATTCCTCACGTACACTATTTCCATGGCAACGGGAGACGGCTAGCCCTTTGCTAGACGCCTTTCCCGAAACGCTTTTCGCAGGGGAATAGCACCGTTGATGGATTTGCGGTTATGGTCTTCTACGTGTGCTGGTGTGGCATCTTCCTCGCCAACCTATCTAGGGATGAGGCTTTGATACGTGATGCAGATTCAGGCTGGCTTGTTTGTAGCGATTTGCAGGTCCGTATCTAGGAATTTATTTCGGAGGTGGTTTTCCCCGGTCGGACCTAGTCCATAGCAACAAGACCAAAGGTTTCGATGGGATCCCAAAAATTTAATATTTGATCCAGACAATCGGGTCTTGTCTTCGCCAGATCCAGTCTACGCCAGGCCACCATCGAGACCATCTGAGAAAACGAAGTTCAGATATACCTCATAAGCCATATCTATTTGACGATACTGATCGAAACTTCCTGCTTTACTTCTGCCAAATTTCCGGTTTTGGCCGGATTCCGGGCGAAGAAGTTGTCCGGGCAGAAAATTTGTTCTTCTTATCCCTATATCGAACACCTAATCAACTTCCAATAAAACTTACTTTTAACAAACTTTCCGGTTTTGGCCGGATTCCGGGCGAACTATTTGTCCGGCAAGAAAATGGTTTTCGCCATCGTGTTCAGCATGTCTTCTTACCCCTAAATCGAACCTCTAATCAACTTCAAATAAAACTTTTACTTTTAACAAACTTTCCGGTTTTGGCCGGATTCCGGGCGAACTACTTGTCCGGCGAGAAAATGGTTTCACCATCGTGTTCAGCATGTCATCTTACCCCATACTCGACTATCACATTAGCTGTTTACAAATATTTGGTTTGCCCCTTAATTTAAACCCCCTCCCCCACCCCTAAATATAGGGCTACAAAGCCCATCTACGAGCTTGACCTTAGGCCTACTCTTGACCCAAAGAATCCTCACACCAAGAGTCATCAAACTATCTCGTTCCGTTCGAGAGTTATAGAGCGTACAGACGGACGGACAGACAGACAACTTTTGCGATGTCATAGGTATCCCTCCACTTACGTTTTGGGATCCCAAAAAGTACTAAAAAGATACATATCAGAGTTGAAGTCCGTAAAAATGATTATTTTTGCATGTTTCGGAGGGGGTTTGAACCCGGCCCTGCTTGTATGTTACTGTATTTTCTTCGTCGTGGCGAATGTAATGATTCAGTCCTGTTTTAGTTTCCATATTCTCCATAATATGCCGGTTTCTTGGTGTACAGGGTTGCCGCGGGTTGTGTTTGCTTGTGGACAAGTAGTTTGTCCGGAATCCGGTTCGTTCAAGTAATCTTGTTTCTGAAGTCAATTAGAGATTTGATATACGGGTAAGGAGACACGCTGAATCAATTTTTGAAAGCCATTGCCCGAAATCTGATCCAAACCGGAAATTTGGTAGCCTACCCCTGCTTTGACCGTCGTTTAAGAGCCCTCCGTCGCTGACTATTCCGCCGTCGAAAGCAATTTCCACGTGAATCTTTCACGAAAATCTTTTTGGGGCAAATGATCTTTCTTTACAACGTTTTGGTAATTTGAACAGATATCTTTGATTACCCGCGATGATGCATTACCCAAAACAGATCGGCCTAAGCTTGTTCGTTTGCCATCTCTCCCATGAAAATGCGCATGGCTGTGACCGCAGAATAGGAATTTCCCCAATCATCTGTTGTTCGTTTTGCACGTAGGCCCTATTTTCTTCGCCGCTGCAAGTACGCAACTGAAGTTTCGCAAAGGTCATTGCACCCGACGTAATTACGGGGAAAGAAGTGCATGGTAGCAAGAACAAATAACGAGATAGAACTGCTGTCTCCCTATCTCGGTCATACAAACATGCTGAGTCGAATAAAATACGGCCGACTCCCGTCCCGACGCAAACGAGGGGAGGTTTCTAGCTTCGCGCCACATCACGTTTCGTTATCTCGACAAATAGCTAAATCGCTAATAAGTCGCTAAAGAGGAAATCTAGAAGTCAACGCTGATTGGTTCTGTGGACGCGCTCCATTGGGGGTCAGCGCGCGTAGTACGCCTCCTGCTAGCCTCTTTCAATATTTATTGTACGATAATCAACGTTGAAGACGGAAGAGGAGTAAACGGGTATTAACATCGGCTCAAAGCTAGAGTAAACACTTGTAGGTCCGCTCAGTTTTGTCGGGGTTTTCATAGTCGCTGCATGCGACTAAAGACAGAAATTCTATCTGATTATTTGTTTTTGGTTGTAGTCAGAATACCGCAATTATTCAGCTTTGGCCAAGTGTTGGCCTAGTAGAGAACTAGATAAAACATCGCAGGTTCGCTCTTCTTGGTACAGACTGTCGAGGACCCTTACAAAGAAGGACCGACATTTTTGCTGGAATATCTCAACGGACTTCTCCGTTGCCGCTATCAAGATTAGTTCTGCCAAACCCGTCGCGCTTTTTCTGACTGTAACTTCAAAAAACGTGTAATCTGTCAAACAGTGGAAGTTTCGTTTGTCAGAATCTGTGATTTCTTCGTACCGCTTTTGTCGAAAATGGCGAAACCTCAATGATCAAAGACGTATCGATTTATGGACCCAAGAAGCAGAGCTGGTGGACTCGGACTCTGGATTCGTCACGAGACGCCTTTTTCAAGGACTCGGACTCGTCTTTCATGGAGCTGTTCGTCCGCCAGAGCTGCAGACTCGGACCCTAGACTCGTCTCGAGATGGTCTCGAGACGCCTTTTTCATGGACTCGGACTTGCTGGACTCGCTGCAGCTCTGCCAAAAAGCCCTTAACTCCAAGTGTAGCGAAGGTTTATACGCTGACCTCTTGAGCTGGATTTAACGTCGCCGACCGTCGCTCGATTTTCCGCTCCGATCCGAACAAATTTCTCCGGTCGACGGTCGACCAGAAATTAACTATTTTAATAACTGGTTGCCTTTTGCCCGATTTTTGTGATTTCTAGGTTTATTTTGTCTTTCGATTCCACTTCAGCAACGGCGCATTTTATTTCTAATGCTGCGGAAAATCCGGTTCCAGTGCGAACTGTCACACGCGTCACGAAGCGACGTCCGCGCGATTTTCTCCGAGGGATTGTGCACTGGTGCCTCATGGTGTGCAATGTCCCTGCCTCATTCCTGTCTCACGTGCCTCATGACTTCCTCATCTGCCCCTACATCATGGTGTACACTAACTCGGCTAGTGTGCAATCCCTCGATTGTTTCCGTGCAATCAAAATGTCCTATGCTGTCATGAAAAGACAGACTTGCGTCGGAGGGCGTCATAAGGTAAAATCCCTCCTCATCTTTACATGTTGTCTGTCAAATCCCAGATGCGGTTCGCTTGCCAAGTTTTCTGTTTACATCCCCAAGACTATTCTTTTACCGTATTTGCTTTCTTCTTCGGGAATTCCCCGAGTGGGGTACGTGAAACTGCGCCGTTTGAAGTATCGATTGAAGGGTTATCATATTTTTGCTCGCGTACGCCACATTTCTCTTCTCTTAGTGTTTGGTTTGAAAATGTATGTATTATGTCTTATCATTTTTGTTCTGTAGTAGCCTAACATGCGTGCAAAGAACGACCACAAATAAGTAGGCCTGAAAATAATAAGTAAGTAAGTAATTTGTTTGTAATCCGCCATTTCGAAAAAGCGGAGTAAATGAAAGAAAATAAATAAATATAACATATAAAAACACAGAAAAAAACACTAGTTTTCAATCTTCAGCAAGGAAGCAGTGTAGAAGGTCGTGCGCTGGTTGGGCTCTGTTGTCAATAATCTTTGATAGCGACGAGGAAACATCCAAAAGGGTAACACTTGTATCTTGAATTTTGAATTTCTCCGTCAATGTATGGTTGTGACATAATATGGTGCATTCGTTTTCGGGAGTAGCTAGTCTATTCCTGAATAGGTCTGAAAGTATTCCTTGAGACAGAGCTGACTGCGAACCCTATTCCTTGTTAGTGCCCCCAGTTAGAAACAAGAAAGGTAACTAAGGTAAGTTAAGGTAGACTTTCACATCGTAGCTGATTTTCCTTTTTTTAGACATTATTTTATACATGTTTCTTAGTCAGCTTGTGATCAAAGAGTATTTATTGCTATGCCTATCCCGAATGGAGAGTTGCTTTTCTACACTAACAAGAGTGTTTATTTTTAGGCTATGGTGGCATGCTACCCTGGGAGCGGGACTCACTACGTGAAACACATCGACAATCCGAACCGGGATGGGAGGTGTGTTACTACCATTTACTACCTCAACAAAAACTGGAATTGCAAGGTAGGATTTCTTTATTCCATTCGATTATTTGGTTGAACCACCATTCGTGACCAAGTTAAATGTCGACCAGCTATAACCCGCTACCTTTAGGCATTATTCAAATCGGTGTTCCTGACTGGTTAAAGCAACCAAAGCAGGCGGCGATTTGGTTAGAGCTGCAAAAGAGGCAATAGGATCGATTGCTGTTTTTGGGATCCCAAAACATAAGTGGAGGGATCCCTATGACATCGCAAAAGTTGTCCGTCTGTCCGTCCGTCCGTCTGTCTGTCCGTCTGTAAGCACGATAACTCTAGAAGGGAATGAGATATTTTGATGAAACTTGGTGTGAGGATTCTTTGGGTCAAGAGTAAGGTCGAGTTCGTAGATGGGCTCTGAAGCCCTATTTATTTCGGGGTGGGGGAGGGGGTTTAAAGTAAGGGGCAAACAAATATTTTTGAACAGCTAATGTGATAGTTGATTATGAGGTAAGAAGACATGCTGAACACTTATGTGAAAAGCATTGTCTACCAGGACAACTTGTTCGCCCGAAATCCGGCAAAACCGGAAAATTTGTTAAAAGCAAAAGTTTTATTTAAAGTTGATAAGATGTTCGTTATAGGGATAAGGAGATACGCTGAATTCGTTTCTGAACTTTATTTTTTTTTGCTGGACAAGTAGTTCGCTCGGAATTCGGCCGAAACCGGAAATTTGGCAGAAGTAAAGCAGGAAGTTTCGATCAGTATCGTCAAAATAGATATGGCTTTTAGAGGTACCTATATCTGAACTTGGTTTTATGATTAGCCTGGCGAAGACTGGATCTGGCAAAGACAAGACCCAATGATCTGGATCAAATTTTAAATTTTTGGGATCCCATCGAAACCCTTGGTCTTGTTCTTAATCGCTCCCATCACATCCTGCTCGCAGTATAAGCTCATATTGCACCAATTTTGAACAATGCTTTACAGGTGGTTTAACAAGTAGACCTATGTTAATTTCGGAAAGTTTCCGGATGAAGCTTTTGTCGACGTTCAAATCCGCTCATACCCCAATCTTGTTTACGGCTTTGTCGCCTTCTTTGCGAGCTCTCGATCAGTTGGGAATCCGTTCTTTTGTTTGCACCTTTTTCTTCGTAAGATAGTGACGATGTATGCTTATAGACCCATCGAGACTTTTCATCTGACCAACTTCACCAAGCGTGTCGATAGTTCTTGTAATGGTACTTTTGTTTCGTTTAGGCAACAACAAACTAAGTTTTTGGTTTAAAGTTTAACCGAAAAGGACTGGAATAGGGCAATCTAGTTACCCATCACTTATTCACTTAAATTGGCTTGAAGACCCGCTGAAAATGCGTTACTTGGTTGTTCCGCTATTCAGGAATAATCTATTTTCAAATAGCGGAATTCCCGTGTGATTTGTGGTACCTCTAATTAGTTGTATGCCTTACAAGAAAGATTTATGACTTTTTTTTGTTCAGGCACTAAGCAATCTTCACCAATATCGCCACTGCCCACTGAAAAGCTTTGTTTGTGTTTATAAAAATTTCCCGCGTCATAGTAGACTTTTCGCTGTGGGGACGGCCGCAGATATTCTGAACGTCATAACTGGAGCAGATAGTGGAAAATAAAAAAATCCCTTTGCAGAATCCAAATAATTCAGTGTATTCAACTAAATGACACACAAATAAGTTGGCTTTTCAGTTAAAATTTAAGGAACTACTTCTTGGGTCCGAACTCCAAGGTTGAGTTCAGTCTGGGTTTGAAGAAATTAGGTACAGGCCTAATTGACCACTTTGCAGAAGTGGTGATCATTTTAAAGAGTAAACATTTGCTTCTTCTCGATATCCTGAAAACTGAAAAGCACAACGGAAGCGAGTTATAATAAATATATGTGATTATGTAGATATAGCGCTGAAAATAGGAGCGATTAAGTTACGTAGTTAGATCATTGCCCTTGGAATTATTGATGTATATTACATTATTACCTAAACAGCATGTCCTTAATTTGGTCACTTATTGTTTTATAGGAGGATGGTGGTCTCCTCCGAATATTCCCGACAGGCTGGTCCTCCCAGGTCGCGGATATTGAACCCCTTTTTGACCGAATGCTCTTCTTCTGGTCAGACAGGCGAAACCCTCACGAGGTTCAACCGGCCTTCCGAACAAGGTAGGAATATTTAACACAGTTCGTCTAGTACAAGTCACATTACGTCTAGTCACATTGAGGCCCTAAGAATACAGGGAGGCACTGGATGGGGTTAAGGTTGACTCCATATCTTATACTACCAGCCCGTGCATGCGAGGGTGTGAATATAGTACTATTCTCACCCTCGGAGGCACGGGCGAAACCAGTTCATAGCGAATGCGCAAAGCACAGGGTAGCTGGGGCAAGGCCCAGCGCAAAAGGGAAAAAAAAAAAAAAAAAGTGAAGAAATTGGATAAAAACTCGATAAAAACCACGTGCATGGTATGGTAGCACCTTTTTTCAACCGTTTAACATGGTTAGAAAATTGGTCTTCTAGGAATTCTTATTGCTCGTGTCTAACTCGTTGAAGGCTTCTGAGTTTTAAGATACTGTGCTCCGCGACTGCTCTCTTGCTTGACCAGGTGGGATTCTTGACAGAAAATCATCCGTGCGGTTCACCCCCCCCCCCAAAAAAAAAAGGCCCACGACCAAAAATGTCCCTTCTAAAGGCGCCGGGGAAATTTTCAGCTGGGACTGGTTAGTTTGGCCATGCAGACAACAAGGACTGTTTGTAATCGGCCTAATACTCGACGTAAGAATCTTAAAAGATCACGTTTTAGTGCTATATATGTATTTGTATTTGAAAGCTGTTAAGCCAGATACAGAACATTCTTAAATCACAAAAACATACCAAAACAGCCTCACTTTTTCTCACATTCGTAACTTGGTAACACCTACAAACTTTCTGCGAAAGTAATCACTTTTTCAACCGTATTTCCCAACAAACTACAGTGACGTAAGACCTAAGGATACCTAGAAGTAGCTCTTCACCCATTCTTGAAAAAGAGTACGTACCCCTTTTACTAGAAAGCACCTTACAACCCAGGAGTACATGGCCCAGCCCCTCACCATTCGAACTACGAAAAGGACAAGGATACCGCGCTCCGGGGCCGCCACTTTTCCTTTTCCAAATACGTTTATGCTGTCGTAAGTAGTCTATCGTAACAGTTCCGCTTTGGGATCCCCAAAATAGAAAACAAACGCGTACGATGCGTAATTGAAGCCCAGAATATCTTAGCAACAAGTCACGTAGTTTCCCTAAATAGTCATCGGATATTCATACATCCAACTAGATGAGATAAAAATATTTTTGAAACGGTTTTACCGTTTCGCACAGTGACATCGGTCACGTACGCCATAAAAATTTGGCAAATACAATCGTCCAAGACTGATGTATCTGTGGGTAGTTATATAACTAATCGGCCACGTGCTTTTCTATCTTTATGGAGGTTGGTTGGTGCAGTGGGTTCGTTTATCATCCCTCGAAATAATAATGACATACAAAACTACATCAAAGACGACCTAGATGATAACGTAAAGTTATAAATGTGTGTAACCAAACGTTTAGTACAAAGAAAGAAAATACGTAAGACTATTGTTGTTTAGAAAAAGGGAAGAGACTCTTATGGGAGAATTACTGCTGACTTTTTTTAAACGCACATTAAAACAAAACCTAAAGAAGAACAGTTTTTGGAAAACTTGGTTATTTTTATATTGGTTATTTTAAAAGGCGAGATAAAAGGTCCCTGTCGACCATAAACGTCCCGGGCTAAAACAGAATTCATAAAAAAACAAGTCCAAAAATTATACCCTAGGCCAGCCCTAGGCTATTTTGGGATTTCAGCCTCTTTTCGAACCCCGCGTTCTTTCATCGAAGATTGGTTTGAAGTTCTAAGCCCATGCCAGTAAGAGAATATAAAGATTAAGCGCATCACTAAGACAAGTCAGGCGGGATTGCAGGTTTCGGAAAACGGTCCGTATCCTAAACCACCGGTCACACCGTAAGACATAGAAATAGGCGGGGAAACGGGTGTAATCATAGGGAAGACGAGCATCAATAAGAGGTCCTTTGTTTGACGTAAGATGGCAAAGAATAAGGGTTCGTTCCAGCTCTGCCCGAAAGTTACTAAATAGTTACTTTTCAGTCACTTTCACCGTTCCAGCTTGTCAAAAAGTTACGGGGAGCACAAGGAAGACCGTCACTTCGAAGTAACTTTTTGCAAAGATAGTACCCGATCATCTTAGCTAACTTTCACTTTCCAAGAGCCGTCTTGAGAAGGGAACTCGGGGCAGCAATGAGAGATAACGCGCATTATCTCGTCCCGTAGTAACTTCGACCGTTCCAGGTAGTAGTTAATTTGTGACGTCACACGTAGTTACTCCGAAGTAACTACGAAGAAGAACTGGAACGAACCCTAAGATAACGGCGATCGTTTTCTGGACCAGTAAATACCAGGCGATGGTTGAATTGCAAAATACAA
>JAKZAO010000034.1:36425-50077 GCA_023053555.1 Branchinecta lindahli | reverse complement strand
AATATGTAAGCCATTCAATTAGCTTCAACCTAGTGTTTTTGGCATATTTCTTGGTTCCTTTTTAAGACAGATCGATTATTCTGAAGGAAAGCCTTCTCTGGAAATTTGAAATCTTGTCTGAGGTTGGATACCCCTCCTGTACTTGGCACAACACTGCCAGCAGTGAACTGGATATATAACAAACATCATGATCAACAGAGTGAAACATTCTTATTTCCTCCCAACTGTGATCTAAGGTAGGATAGGCAGAAGGAAGGTAGGAGCTAGGTCTAGGATAAAAAAAACTATCACCATTTTTGTATGTTGGGCGTTTTACTTCCTACGGGCTGCGTACTTCCGAAACTAGAAATCCAGTCGGCTAGAGCTCCGTTCAGTTTCTCTTCTTTAAGTTCAATCATTCTAGGGCTACGATATTATCCACTATATCCACCATAATCCAAATCCAGTACTGGCCGGATCTTTCAAATTTTGCGCTGCCGCTGATTTCGATAAATTACATAGAGTCAGTAATATTAGTAAAGAGTCTAGTCTGTCGGTTCAGTAGTCAGTGCTAAAACTTGATAACAAATAAAACATGCAAAGGTTCCACAAATTTTTTGACAAAGCCAGTTTAAATGTGATTGGTATGGTTCACCTACAAGCGCTTCCAGGTATTTTTTAGCTTAATTTATTTCTAAAGTACTGTACGAACACAAAGATTTGTTTTCTGACTGCGTTCGCGCTGCCTACTGGCGCTGGAAATCTCTATGGCCAAAGACAGTAATAGTGGGAAAGACCGGCGACTCGGCCAAAATCGCGTCGTTGAAAATCGATCGTGCTGCTTCCTAGCGTTTGGTCTTTGTCCAATTTCAAACGGCACGTTTGACGTAATCAAGGCAAGATGGCGTTGATTGGCGCTGTATTTGCTGTGAAATTAGTGGTTGCCCGTGAATTCAACACTTTTGTTCCATTAAAAAAAAGTAACTGATTGTGTTTCTGCTTGCTTTTTATTCCAATTAAAGAGGAAATCTGAATGGAGAGTGGACGCTCATGGTATAGTCCGGGATCCAGACCGCGATACCGTTCAAAAACAGGGGGGGGGGGGTAGCAGACGAGCTGCAGAAGGTTTGAAGAACTTTTCTAGAACAACTGTTTGTGCTGAGAACGAAAATCCTACCGCACCACTCCGCACCGATGTACGTCACCGACTTTTTAGCCTATAAAGGCAGATTAGGCCTATAAAGACCAACACTATAAAAACAATTTTCCTAGCAGGACCGCATCAACTAAATCAAACAAACTATACATATTCTGAATCCTCTTTTTATCATCTATCAAATGGTATATTTTTTATTTTTTTAAACTTACATACTTTTCTTAGAAACGTCTTAGAAACCAAGAAAAAGCGAAAACTATTTAACTTTTTAAACTAAATTGTCATTTATCTCGGAAAAACTTCCAGCAAACTACATATTTTTATTATTCAGTTAGAAAGATAAGCTCTATTCCAAGCTTCTGTATTCTGACAAAAATCAACAAAACGTGCTCTGACGATGATTCTGCTGAAGATGGAGGATAAATGTCAACAGAACAATTTTTTAACGAAAGACCAACCGCTAAACGGCGCTGATTGTTGCGACTCATGGGGCTTACGGGAGTCGCCGGTCTTTCCCACTATTATTGTCTTTGTCTATGGCTAGTATCTTCGTTAGCTGCCGGCGATGGCGCTGAATGCTCATTGCCAGACTTTCTATTTAGCGCTTCCCTAGCGCTTCCTCACAGTCAAGTCAACCCTTCCAGATTTCCACGATAGTAATGATAGCTGGCATTTCCTAGATGTCTTCCTTCAGAGGTTCAAAACGTCTTTTTCCTCGCAATTACAACTTTTTCATCGCTTTCCTTTTTCTCCTACCAAATTCATCTGCATATTGTATTATTGTGTCTCTCAAATGTGTTGGTTCTGCGACACCTTCCAGATTCCGGAATAAAAAAACGTCCAACACCCGGGGCTTCAGACATTTTTGTTTAACTAGCTTCGTCTTCCGGATCCGTCTCGACGAAAGCGCGGATGTGTGGAATCCAGAAGAAAAATCTGGAAGGTGAAGCCTAACTTAAAACTAAACTTCAGTTGTGATTTTGCAGACCATGGTATCTGATACCACGGTCTGAAGTCGCAGTTATCGTGGTATCTGATACCACGGTCAATAGGCGTTGTCGCAGTTACCGTGGTATCTGGCCAGTTATCGTGGTATCTGATATTCAGATACCACGGTCCGACCGTGGTAACTGATCGTTGTATCTGAAAGAGTCGTCTCACTTTCATCAGTTTTTATCAAATTGTTGGGAAAGAAGTTTGGCACTTAGTGATGTGACTGGATAGTTTTTCTTTTGGGATGGCTTCGAAAAGTGCAATTTCGGCAATTGTCGAATATATCAAATATCACGGTAACTGCAAAAACGACTAATTGCAGATCCAGTTACCGTGGTAACAGATACCATGGGTTTGCATGAGATACATAAAGGCGTATTCTCGCCGTTCCCCGAGGACTCCACTTGAGGAGTACCCGTGTTTTTGTTTGTCCCGGCCCGGGGACTCACTCCCCGTATTCTCGCGAGTCCCCACGGACGGGGAATGCTCCGATTATCATCACCATCATCAAAAAGGACCCCCTTTTAGATTCGGAGGGGAATCAATTTTTGATGGTGTTGGTGCAATGTAAAATTAATTAAAAACAATCAGGATAAGCAAAATCAAAAATAAAGTGGATCCAGACTAATTTCGTCGTGCATATTTTTTTTTCGGACAAAATCCGTTTTAAAAGCATTCCCCGTGTTCTCGCTGTTTTCCGTACGCGAAGTCCGTGTGGAGTGACTCCCTCTATTCTCGCCGTTCCCTTCGATTCCCCGAGGAGTCCTCGTGGAACGGCGAGAATACGCCTATAGTCGTGAGCTCAACCCAAGTTAACTGTTTAAAAGACTACTTTAAATTCGTAATACCACAGTTTTGAAATCTAGAACCAAGGTCAAGTCGGGCTACATTTTCTCGTTGCCTCCCATTCGAGGGCATGTCACTAGAAGGATTCTCTGTCATGTCCTCCGCAGGTCCCGAGAGTTTGCCTACCAAGGTTTGAAGGACTCGCGACGAAAGTCGATTTAAGACCCGTCGTACCCGTAATGCCAATGCAACCCACTTCCATAATCGCTCAATACTCTATATGACAAGTCCAAAACACGCCAGTGATCCTCAGGAAGAAGGAGTAAACGTTTCCGTAATGACTCAAACTCAAAGACTCAAATCCTGCGTCAAACAATCACGGCGCTCTTTGGGAGCAGCTGTGACACCGTTTCTTTCTTTCTCCCGCTGGTACCCGGAGATTTAGCATCGGCAAGGAGAGATAGTCATAAAGAGTATTGTCGATGTCTATGATGCTCCCGACACTGTTTGTCAGGTGCTTCGTCGTAAGAAAAACCGGTTATATAAAATTTTCCTTCTTTCTGTTGGAAGTCAACGGGCCTGGACAAAGGCTTAAAACAGCCAAAGCGGTTGGTAATATGGTGAAAGCAGAGCCTAAGTTTTAAAGCATTCATCTATTTTCAAATACTGAAACAGTAAACAGTGCGAGTGGTGCTTTAAATAAAAATACACATTTTACGAACTGATTGCATTTCACTGTGAAAACGTGTCGGACAGACTGATACGCGCTCGGGAATTTAAAAAATTGCGTTTTGCAGATACCATGGTATCTGATACCACGGTCTAAAGTCGTTTTTGCAGTTACCGTGGTATCTGATACCACGGTCAAAGGCGTTTTTGGAATTATCGTGGCATCTTTAGTTTAGGTTTAGTACGTTCGTCGGAAACACTAAAAGATTATAGTAAAGTAAAAGATATTTTTGGGGAAGAATATTATTTTAAGTTAAATTTACCTTTTAAATATTTAAAATCATGGATTCAGTTGAGGGGAAATTGCCTTCCAGTACATAGGGAACAAAGAGTTAAAAAAAATAAGGGTACAAATGGTAAGTGTGGGTATTGCGGAAACGAGGATAATAATTTAGCCCATATCCTGATGGAATGCCAGGAGCTTGAAAGTCTAAGGGATGAAATTTGGGGGGACCATCGGTTGGTGCTACTTTCTGATATCCTGCGGTCTTCGAAGCCTGGAACCATATGCAAAATGGCACGATATGTAGAAAAGGCGGGAGAGGCTCAGTCGAGCCCGAGTGGAAGAAAATAAGTATTGTTTTATATTAAGTATGTGTTCTGTGCAGTGTTGTATCAATACATTATGTTGTGTATGGCCGTAGGGCTCAAATAAACTTTCTTTCTTTCTTTCTATTCAAATACCACGGTCCGACCGTGGTATCTGATCGTGGTATCTGAAAAAGTCATCTCACTTCCATCATTACCAACAATAGAGCCCAGGATTTTGTCAAATTAGTGGGAAAGAAGTTTGGAACTTAGTGATGTGACTGGATATCTGTTTTTCTTTTGGGATTACTTCGAAAAGCGCAATTTTTGCAATTGTCGTTTTTGCAGAGCAACCGTGGTATCAGATACCAAGGTAACTGCAAAAACAACTAATTGCAAATCCAGTTACCGTGGTTACAGATACCATGCTATCTGCAAAAACGTAACTAAAGTCTTCTCACCTTTACAGGTGCTCCTCAACACACCCTACCACTTGATGAGATATGCGAAAAGGCTTGCGAGGAAGCCCGGATTTTGCATGGTTCAGGAATGGTAAGGGCTTTGCTCGCATATTTCCTGTGGTTGGGCGGTGGGACGGGGGTTGTAGGGTTTCTGAATGAGCTATACATCATTTCTATATATTTGTAGCAAGGTATCATGGTGGAAAACATGAACGACCTTCCCTACCTGAAAAGAAAAGATGCTGGACCCGAACTTGTTGCAGCAATGACGAAGATATGCTCAGAAGTCAAACGTGAGCTGCCCAAAAACTTCCCTTGCGGCTTACAGGTAAGCCGATCGCTCTTAAATTACCATTTAGGGATCTCAAATATGGCGAGTTGAACATAAAGGTTCATTGAAATTCGAATCCTACGGCGTTTTCCGTTTTTGCTGGACCCGCAGTACGATCACCGCATCGCCTAGTCTGCGCGTTTTTTTTTGTCCAGTTTCTTAGCTGGAAAATAAATGAGGAGTGCTTGGAAAAGATGAACAGGAGACATTTTTTCGTGCCCGCGCGCACCGTGATTAAATCTCGCATTAAAGGACCCCTCGCACTATTAAGTTCTATGTTCTAAAATAGTTCAAAGGTTCAAAACTAGGCTCGGCCCACAAGAAATTACCCACGGCTTTGCCTGTTTGAACCCTTTTCCCAGGCCAGTTGGGCGTTGACTTCTAGCAAAAGAGGGAAAAATTTACATATCCTGTTTTTCTGATGAGTAAACTTTTCACAAACAACCGTTGACAGCATGGTACGCATCGAAGATAGCTAAACAAGGCAAGTGAGAAAATCAGTGAGGTTTGTTTTGTAAGGGGAGGGGGTGGGTTGGAATATACGGTATGATATTCGGGTCTCCGTGTTTAAAAATGGATGGAGCGATTACGGACGTAGGTTGCATTAGTATTATAGGTAAGACAGATCCTTTAAAGTTTAACCGAAAAGGGCTAGGATAGGACAATCTAGTTACCCATCACTTATTCACTTAAATTGGCTTGGAGACCCGCTGAAAATGAGTTACTTCGTTGTTCCGCTGTTCACGAATAATCGATTTTCAAATAGTGAAATTTCCGTGTGATTTGTGGTGCCTCTATGCGTTAGTATTTTTGTTGTATGCCTTGCGAGAAAGATTTCTCTTTTTTTTTTTGTTCAGTCACTAAGCAATCTTCACCAGTCTCACCACTGCCCACTGAAAAGCCGCATTAGTGTTGAGATTAAAATTTCCCGCGTCATAGTAGAATTTACGCTGTGGGGACGGCCGGAGATATTCTGAGCCTACAACTAGAGCAGATAGTGGAAAATCAAAAAATCCCTTTGCAGAATCCAAATAATTCAGTGTACCCAATTAAATAACACACAAATAAGTTGGCTTTTCACTTAAACTTTAAAGCTAACCAACCTTCAAGGCATTTTTAATTACAGATTCTCGCCGCCGCAAACAAAGAGGCGCTGGCGGTCGCTCATGTCACGGGGTTTGACTTCATCCGCGCGGAGGGTTTCGTGTTTGGTCACGTCGCAGACGAAGGGTGGATCGACGCTTGCGCCGGTCCGTTGTTGAGGTATAGGAGGAATATTTCTGCAGATAATGTCCTGGTCTTTACGGACATCAAGAAAAAACACAGGTAAGGTTTCCATGTTTCCATCAACTGCAGTTTTACGGAGCGAAAGTCCAGTCAAAGTTTCCGAGTCAGTCCAGTAGCCTATGTGGCTGTCTAAGGCGTTTTCCCTGTAAAACAACTATACAGTGGGCTCATCGAGGAACTTAAGATTTTCTATTGGGGGGCGGAGTCTGTTGCTCCATTGCAAGAACTTAAGTTTTCGGTTTTCCGGTTAGAACTAATTTGGTGAACCCCATAGCAAGGAAACTCTGCAGTTCGAACTGCTTGAAAGTTGAATGGTAACAGGAAGAGAAGGAACTTGCCTGGGGTGCAAACCCGGACTCTGCAGGACTTAATACCGGTTAAAATGCGTTTGAGCAAGGTTTCTTTAAATTCATGATATTTTATGATTGCTAAAACGGGTTCTTCGAGTCGCACGATGAATAGCTTTGGCAAGGGAACAGCGGATTAATAAAGGAGTCAAACTAGATTCACGGTCAGATGCGTTACTATATATTATCGCCCTTGCTGAGGGAAGAAAAGCAAGGGCGATAATGATTATAACACCAGGGGCCCTGTTATCATAGGGCGATAACAGTTGTCAGCGGGCGACAACAGTTGTCAGCGGGCGATAACAATTGTCGCAGGGCGATAATAGTTGTTGTTATCGCCCTCTGGAACTTTTTTCTTTTAACATCAGGGCAATGCCAGAAAATTTTGGCACTGGGTAGGATAGGACTGATATCATGGGACTGCATGGTGTACTGGTGTTATTAAACATGATGTTTACGGGGGGGGGGGGGGGGGGGCAAGGTATGTACCGACTGGCTGGTCATTTTTACCGACTGATTTTGCAGAAAAACTAGTGGTTTCAAGAAAAAAAAACGACATTTTGGACGAAAAATCGACTGTTCTTAAGAAACAAGACCAAAGGTTCCGATGGGATCCCAAAAATCTTCGCCAGGCCAAACAGCTAATCATTAAGAAATCCAAGCTCAGATATGGATTCAGCATGTGCGTTTACCTCTATAAGCCGATCGAAATGATCCTGGCTTACTTCTGTGAATTTTGCGGCTTTGGTGAACTTCGATAACTACTTGTCCGGCGAAAAACTAAAGCTCAAAAACGGATTCAGCGTATCTTCTTACCCCTATATCCAACATCTAATCAACTTCAAATAAAAATTTAACTTCTAACAAATTTTCCGGTTTCAGCCGGATTCCGGACGAACTATATGTCCGGCTAAAGAGTGATTGTCATATACGGATTCTGCATCTCTTCTTACCTCCAAATCTATCATCTAATCAACTTAAAATAAAACTTTTACTTTTAACAAATTTCCGGTTTTGGCCGGATTCCGGGCGAACTACTTGTCCGGCGATAAAATGGTTTTCGTATTCTTGTTCATCATGTCTTCTTACCCCTACATCCAACGTCTAATCAACTTCAGATAAAACTTTAACTTCTAACAAACTTTCCGGTTTTGGCCGGATTCCGGGCGAACTACTTGTCCGGCGAGAAAATGGTTTTCATATTCGTGTTCAGCGTGGCTTCTTACCCCTAAATCAAACATCTAGTCAACTTCAAATAAAACTTTTACTTTTAACAAACTTTCCGGTTTCGGCCGGATTCCGGGCGAACTACTTGTCCGGCGCGAAAATGGTTTTCATATTCTTGTTCAGCATGTCTTCTTACCCCATAATCGACTATCACATTAGCTGTTTCAAAATATTTTGCTTGTCCCTTAATTTGAACCCCCTCCCCCACCCCTAAATGTAGGGGTACAGGGCCCATCTACGAACTCGACCTTACTCTTGACCCAAAGAATGCTCACACCAAGTTTCATCAAAATATCTCATTCCCTTCGAGAGTTATCGTGCTCACAGACGGACGGACGGACGGACGGACGGACGGACGGACAGACAGACAACTTTTGCGATGTCATAGGTATCCGTCACTAACGTTTTGGGATCCCAAAAACCTACCGTTTTGATGAATAATTTATTGATTTTCAGAAAAAACGACTGTTGTCATGAAAAAATCAACTGTTTCTACGAAAAACCGCGGCACTTCGCGCCGACTTGGTTATTTTTACCGATTGGCCGACAACATTGGGGGGGAGGCATTCCCCCTCCCCCCATACGTGACGTCCCTGTTCACGGTACTTGCTGAAAGGGCTGGATTTGTTTGATAGAAGAGGTAGTTTGAGGGTTTATGTTCCGTTAGAAGAACGTAAACTAAGCTGAAAACTTCAATATGTCTCACAAAACCGTTCTGAGTTTACTTTCAAGTTTTTCATGACCACGTTTCCTTCCCTAGCGCGTTATAGCTAAGCCAGGAAAGTCCGCAGGGGCGGTAGTTTACGGGTGATCGAAAGAGCGCTTTGCAGGCGTTGGGCTTGTACGAAGGAGAAACGCCGCACGGCTTGAGGAAGGAATCAACAGAGAGTCTGAAAGCAGCCGGAGTGTCAGACGTGGAAGTGCACCGCCATCTGGGATGCGAGAGCTCTCAGATACTGGAGAGACATACGGGAAGGGCAAAGTTGACGTCGCAATGGCGCCCAGTGCTGGACTGACTATCCAAGTGCATGTGGACCCAAGGAAACTTCGAGGGAAACTTCCGTACATTTTTCAAGAAAACTATTGATTGATTGGAAAAAGGAAGGGAACAAGATGAACAACAGGCGAATATTGATGCAAGTGTGCACCCGATAAATAGTTGACTAATATTTATGCGATTTTGAGATTTGGAAGGAAGGAGACTGAGGTCTTACGAATACAGGGAGGCACTGGATGATGTTAAGGTTGACTCCATATCTTATACTACCAGCCCGTGCATGCGATGGTGTGAATACAGTACTATTCTCACCCTCAGAGGCACGGGCAAAACCAGTTCATGGCGAATGCGCAAAGCACAGGGTAGCTGGGCAAAGGCCCAGCGCAAATAGGCAAATAGCAAAAATAAGCAAAAGCACAGCGGATTGATAGAAGAACGCCCTTCGCCTGGGGATACCTCTTGACTGGCTCTGAACAATTTTTAAACCTGCCGACTTTTTCCAGTTCACACGCCGTCACTGCCGACGTTTCTCTTGTCGAAACTGCCGACGCCGCGAAATTCTTCATGTCAGACGGAGTCATAGTCACGGGAAGTGCGACGGGAAAGGCAGCTGACCCTAAAGATGTCGGAGGTAAGGGCGACGCTGACAATACGGGAGTCGCATGGCTAATAAGTTTTTGGGATCCCAAAACGTAAGTGAGGGATACCTATGACATCTCAAAAGTTGTCCGTCTGTCCGTCCGTCCGTCCGTCCGTCTGTCTGTCCGTCCGTCTGTAAGCACGATAACTCTCGAAGGGAGTGAGATATTTTGATGAAACTTGGTGTGAGGATTCTGTGGGTCAAGAGTAAGGTCGAATTCGTAGATGGGCTTTGTAGCCTTACGTTTAGGGGTGGGGGTTCAAATTAAGGGACAAACAAAATATTTTTAAACAGCTAATGAGATAGTCAATTATGGGGTAAGAAGATATGCTGAACACGAATATGAAAACCATTTTCTCGCCGGACAAGTAGTTCGCCCGGAATCCGGCCAAAACCGGAAAGTTTGTTAAAAATAAAAGTTTTATTTGAAGTTGATTAGATGTTTGATTTAGGGGTAAGAAGGCATGCTGAACACGAATATGAAAACCATTTTCTCGCCGGACCAGTCGTTCACTCGGAATCCGGCCGAAACCGGAAAGTTTGTTAAAAGTAAAAGTTTTATTTGAAGTTGATTAGATGTTCGATATAGGGGTAAAGTGGCATGCTGAACACGAATATGAAAACGATTTTCTCGCCGGAAAATTAGTTGGCCCGGAATCCGGTCAAAACCGGAAAGTTTGTTAAAAGTAAAAGTTTTATTTGAAGTTGATTTGATGTCCGATTTAGGGGTAAGAAGAGACACTGAATCCGCATATTAAAATCATTTTTTAGCCGAACTTATAGGTCATCCGGAATCCGGCTGAAACCGGAAAATTTGTTATAAGTTAAATTTTTATTTGAAGTTGATTAGATGTTGGATCTAGGGGTATAGAGATACGCTGATTTCGTTTTTGAGCTTTATTTTCTCACCGGACAAGTATTTCTGGAGTTTCGCCGAAGCCAGAAATTTCGCAGAAGTAAGGCAGGATCGTTTCGATCGGCTTATAGGGGTAAACACACATGCTGAATACATATCTGAACTAGGTTTTCTTAGATGATTAGCTGGTTGGCCTTAATCTGTTTCTAAATTTTAAGAGTAAAATTGTTCAAGGAGTCTGGCGAAGACTGGATCTGGTGAAGACAAACTGGATCAAATATTGATATTTTGGGATCCCATCGGAACCTTTGGTCTTGTTCTGTGATTATGCCTCCCCCAAAACATTAATGCTTTAATGGAATATTTAGGTTCTGTACCGGATCTCGTCATAAGATTGGACCTCTCACTTGGAGCTGTTCCTGCTGACGCGTGCCGACGACCTGGGAGACCGTTATAGGTACTGAGGTCGAGTTTCTTTCAGGGATTCGAAGAACATTTTTTTTAGGTTCTTAAAGGACACCTGAACAATGAAACCATACTTAAACACACCATGGAGAATGCATTTACAGACATGGCCACGGAGAGTATTCTTCTCCTGAGCGTGACGTTTTCAAACTACGGATGTTCGTCTCTGGAGGTTTGCACATGCAGACTCCAAGACAAAAAGCGCAATTCATTCAAATCTTGTACAGCGCTGGACGGATCGTATTGGAATTTCTTCTTACGTTTGGGCTTAACTGGTTAAAAAATATTCCAGAAGAAGGGTTGATTGGAGACATTTGTACATTTCTAAAATTGTTCGGTACTGAAATAAGGACAGATGCTAAATGGAGCAAAAATCATGGCTTGGAAACACTATTTCGTATTTGGATTGGGTTTTCTGCAGGCAATGTTAACGGAAGTTATACAGATAGTTATGATACTTGGTACTCTTCATTCAGGTGTCCTTTAATGGTCTTCCGTCCAGAGACGTTTGTAATGGTGACTTGGCACCATTACAGCATTCCTTGGCCCTTTTTTGGCCGATCCGCAGCAGGTTTGCCCAGCTCCCACAGAAATTCCGTCGGTATAATGCGCCCACTTTTGCGACAGTTCGACCACCCGTCGGTTGACCCATAAGATCTGTCATTACGCCCACTCGTCAGTTCGCCTACCATCGAAATCAGTCACTACGCTCTCACGGAGACTGCTCTCTACCTTAGTTTTGAAATTTTTTGCTTCCAGACATAAAACAACACTGCCAGGACGTTCCAGTGCTTGTCGGATCCGGTGTCACTGCTGAGAATGTTCATCTTTTCAACACTGCCGATGCTCTAATAGTAGGAAGCTACTTCAAGAAAGATGGAAGGTAAGCTCAGGGTGGGGTGGGGGGTTCGTGGCTTGTAACAGGAAGATTTTTATGGCACTTGCCTTCCGGCCAAGTGCCATATACCGATCACTTTTCCGTCGGTCGGTCTGTCGGTCGGTCGGTCCGGTGATCGCGAGTTAGGGTACTTCCAGATGTGCTAGGATGATGAAACTTGGCAGGCATATCAGGGACCCGACCAAACTGACTTGGAAATAGTCACTTCCCCGATTCGACCATCGTGGGGGGAGTGGAGGGAGGGAGAATCCGGAATATTGAGGCATGCGTAACTTTCGAACGGGTGATCGGATCTAAATGAAACTTGATATGTGAAAGAACACATGCCTCACATGTCCCATTTTACGTCCGAGCCGGATCCGACAACTGTGGGGGGAGCTGGAGGGGGGGGGGGGTACCGGAAATATCGTGACACGCTTAGAGTGGAGGGTCGGGATGAAACTTGGTGGGAAGAACAAGCACATATCCTTGAAACACCGTTGACATAACCGGATCGGATCCGGGCACTGTGAGTACCCTACGTCAAGGCATATCGGTCTCATCGGCTCGGACTCTGGAATCGTCCGGAGACGCGCTTTTCTCGAACCCGGACTTGTCTCGGTCTCTTCGCTAATGGAGCAGGGCTCGGACTCGGCTTGTTTCGAAACCCGTTCAAATCCGAGTAAACGTTTCGGCCTGGCAAATTAAAATCACACGGACATCTTGTAAGACCAAGTAAAGAGATTAGCCAAGCGATGGTTATGCTTGAAATTTTGTAAGTAGGATTAAATCAAGTAATACCTTGAAGGATTGTTAAAAAAAAATAAAAAAATATCTTTTTAGGACTCGGGGCGTGACTAGGTCTCAATAACAATTTTTTGGTCGTCTCGACTCGAGGAATTTTGTCTAGTACTCGGACTCGTCTTGACCTGTGAATGTGACTTTAGTCTCGGACTCGAGAGCAGCTGAGGGGTCGACGACTCTCATTTTTGATGTACACCATTCCGGAATAATCCTGACCATTCCGGATTATTCCTGGCCATTCCGGATTATTCCTAACCCATATCCTCCCATTCTTTATCGAGTTTGGTAATTCACCAACTTTTGTTTAGTCCGCATTTACTTCACCCCATTCGGTCTGTCCTGCGGCAAACGAGGGGTCGACGACTCTCATTTCTGGTGTACACCATTCCGGGATAATCCTGACCATTCCGGATTATTCCTTCGGGACGTGTACACCATTCCGGGAGAGTCGTCGACCCCTCGAAAGCTCTGGTGCAGTATCGACGCATTGCAAATGCTGGTGCGAAGGCAGGTTTGGTTATTTTTTATTTAGTTTTTGGTCTTCAGTACAGATTTTTCGGTATCAGCCACGACAATACGAGTTCACTGTTTGTTTGTTTTAGATGGGAAAATGACTTGGACTTTGGCAGAATAAGGAGGTTCATGGATGCTGTCCAGAAGATAAGATGATTCGCAACAAAACGTGACTGACGGGGTGGGGTGAAAGATAATTGCTGTCTGGAGCTGACTGGACACATTCTCTGATGATTGTGTCTAAAAAAGCCACTGTAGTGCAGGTTACTGCTGGTGAAAAAACTTGAAACTTCTGCCATTACCTGAAGTGGTGCCCGCAGTACACTGTCGGAAGTTCCATAGCAAACAACAGGAGGATGCGCGGCTTCAACAGATAACACTTAGGATATTAGTTGTTACGTTTTTCAACCGTTAGCCTACGCATTAAATGTCATGCATACATGCATACTTTTTTCTACAGTCATCATGATACTGGAAAAGTCAGCAGACACTTTTTCTGCCCTTCTTGGCAATGCTTGTAACGCGTAACGTTTATAAGATCATAACAGATAACGTCCCGAGAGTTATCTGTTAGAACTATATCCCTGTTTTATCTGTTATGAAACTTCTGACGGTGTAGAACACAGAAATGTCAGGAACAGTGATACTGTAATTTTATTTGGACATAAAATTGCGC
>JAKZAO010000034.1:0-36325 GCA_023053555.1 Branchinecta lindahli | reverse complement strand
GCGTTCGGACATCTGTTCAGAATTTATGATGACCATCCAACTTTTGATGAAGAAATGCTGAGATGGAAATGCTTTTGATGAAGAAATGCTGAGGTGGTTTAAGAGCGTTCGTCTGTTCAGATTTTATGATGACCATCCAACTTTTGATTTGCTTTGATGAGAAATAAATTGAGTTTGACAAATTCTTTTATGCAGTACTGGGAATAAATGTAGATACACGAGCGTATTTTACAGCGCTAGGAGTGAAAGTAATCATGAGAATACAGCGTCATTTATTCTATTTAGTTGAATTTAGGAAACCCTTCATGCGTTAGCCCATTTAGTGCTGTAGAAGAATAGGTTAAAAGTAGATGAATAATACTTTCTGTAATTCCTTCAGTTGAACCAATAAACCCATGATTGATAACCCCATCAGAAGAAATAATTATAACAGCTAAACAACTTTTCCGGAGTGCTTAATACTTATTGCTCAAGTGAAACTAGGTAACGTAAAGCATAATATACAACTACAGTCAATATATGCATCTAAATATAACACGACGATAAATAAGAATACTGGAAAATTTAAGACACTATAAATCAATCATCATAATGAACAACTATAAATGTGCCTTATCGGTAAAGAAAGGGAAAAGGTTGTGGGTTGGGAGAATATTCTCCGCCTTACTGTAGAAATTCTGAACTTTCTTTTTAACAATTACTAATGGGTCTTTTACTTTAAATTTTGAAACAATCTCAGTATTACTGAACGAAATAGGGAACCCAAGAAGAAATTTACAATACTTAAAATAAGAAATCCGAATAGCTGAAAGATCACTCAGTCTGAAATCGCGGAAAAGGAAGGAAGGATAAAGGACATGAGGGAGAGCCACTGCGTTAAACAAAGATCCAAGTATATCACGTCGGTAAACACCACGAAATCTTATCATCAAACCGAAAGCTTTTCTAATCTTTTCTTGAATATGTATAATTAAAGCAGCTTTAAAGTCACGAGCTGAGGCAGAGTAAGGGACACCCAGATATAAAACACGATCGCAAAGGGGGAAAGAAACACCACCACCACAATTTAAATCAGCTCGGTCCTTACTATTAATAGCAAAGTAATGGCACTTCTTAATGCTTATTGTAAGACCTTTAGACTTGAGTTTACGGGTTAGGATGTTAAAATTTTCAATCAAACGAGCTTTGGAACGACATAGAAGGATAATGTCGTCAGCATAAGCAAGAAAAGATACATCACGAGCATTGGAAATAAGAGTAGTGGAAAGTGAACGGAGGCAATCTGCCAAACAATCCATTATCACATGATCTGAGGCTATACTTCAGCGTTGAAAACAACAAACAAAAAAACAGAGTATCGGAAGAAGTGACTAAATTGACTTTGCAGCCTACAGTTGAACCTTATCCTTTTCAATCGTAGACACTGTTACGGATGAAAAATTGGAACATCAGTTGCGTTTTTTACCGAAGTTCACCGTTGCCTTAGCCGGTTGCTTTATTTCCGTTCTCACACGCAGTCGAAGTTCACCGCTGGCTTTATTAGTAGTCGCGTTTTTTGCCAAAAGAGATCAAAGGCCTCTCTCCCAAGTCCTCTGTCCTTTCTGCTAATTTGGCCGTTTTCTGGTAAGGAGTCTGGCGCCGTTCTCCTGAGAAGATTGGTCAACTCACCTCGGAGTTGCCTATCTCCTTTCTCCGCAGGCCTGAGCAGAAAGGAGAAAGGCCTTGGTCCAAACGGTCAAAAGAGCAGTGAGGAGTAAGGGCTTGGTGCCAAAAACGGGCAAACGAACCAAGGCCTTGGTAGATAGGTGACAAAAAACGCGACTAGTGTTTTGTCGACTCCGGCGATCATTGCCCGGTCGCCGTTTCATCAGCGTTGTAGGCAGACTCCGAACTTGCTAGTTCACGAAGTTCGACGGTCCGTCAGAGTTTGAAGGACAAACAGATTGTGACCGGCGATTAAAAACCGTATTTAAAAGGAGACCTTCGAGTTTGAATAACCTATAGTTTGGTTATCTGAGGTAAATTTTAATTCGAGTTAATCTCGAGACGGAATATATTACTATTATATTGTAATTTAATATAATATATTACGTATATCATTTATTATATTATATTATAATATGTTACGGAATATATTACTAATATATTACTATTCCGACCCGAGATCAACTCGGTCGAGGTGTTAAAGTATATGGGGAGAAGGAAGCCCGTGAGAACCCCTTACTTCCACTCCCTCCCACTATTTATCACCAAATTTCCCAGTACCCTCACAAATCGATTTGCATATTAAAATGCTTCTTTGGCAGCATTTATACAACAATCCACATCCACATAAATCCACACAGAGCCTTCAGAAAAATCTGATGAAACTTGGGCAGCCTGTGAAGTACACTGAACCTTGGTAAGCATACTACTAGATGGCGGGAGCTCCATTCAAAGCTGCAAAGACTGTTATCTCAACAAGCAGTACTTAAACGTACACTAATTCAAGATTTGCAGTCATATACTTATACGCCAAGTACATTTTTCGTCAAGTACTTAATACTTGATACTTAGGCACAAATTTGAAGCATTAGCAAGAACAAATAAGCAAAAGAACCTCCGTCCCCCGATCTTTGCAATACGACCATGTGAAGTCGAATAGATTCACGGTGCCCTGCCCGATGCAAACGAGCGGAGGTTAGGAGCTACACGGAACATCACAGTTCGATGCCTCTACGAACACCTCATCGTAGTAGAGCCCCGGGGAAGAAATGTCGAGAGTAAGCAACTATTGGTTGTAAACATTGTGACGTCACTACAGAGGCTGCTGCTACGGTCTTTTTCTCTTAAAGTTTAACCGAAAAGGACTGGGATAGTGGAATTTCCGTGTTATTTGTAGTACCTCCAATTTGTTGTATGCCTTACAAGAAAGATTTATGACTTTTTTTTGTTCAGGCACTAAGCAATCTTCACCAATATCGCCCCTGCCCACTGAAAAGCCTTGTTTGTGTTTAGATAAAAATTTCCCGCGTCATAGTAGAATTTTCGCTGTGGGGACGGCCGCAGATATTCTGAACGTCATAACTAGAGCAGATAGTGGAAAACAAAAAATCCCTTTGCAGAATCCAAATAATTCAGTGTACTCAACTAAATGACACAAAAATAAGTTGGCTTTTCAGTTAAACTTTAACGTTCATCGGCTAAGAGGAACTTAGACGGGCGTCGTACTCAAAGCGCAGCAAGTAGCTCTAGCTCTGCTCAGTTTTGTCGGGTATCCATAGTCGGTGCATGGTAAAAAATCGATCTTGTCCCAACACATAATTTAACTTCAAAGTAGAAGAGCCCCGCGTCTTATTATTTATTTATTAATAGAAAAAGAGGTTAAGCCGAAGCTTCTCTCCCTATACAAAACACATGAACTATTGTTTAACAACACTGCACGTTGTTTTCCTTTTATAAGACCATGCGGCTTTCTTGGCCAGGGTTTGCGAACTTGCGCATGCTATAGGACATAGGAGACTAAAGTGGAAGTAGCCTACTGTATAATTTTTGCGAAATTTAGCCGCGTGTTAATGCATTTAGTCATCTTAGGAAATTGGAATAGGTGGAGCACATGTTTCTTTCTTTACTTTTTATTCAATACTCCCCCGAATTTTTCGCTAGCAAACTCTTTTTTAAAGCCCATACATTTTCCCCGTTAAAGTTTAACTGCAAAGCCAACTTATTTGTGTGTCATTTAATTGAATAGGCCTACACTGAATTATTTGGATTCTGCAAAGCGATTTTTTTGATTTTTCACTATCTGCTCTAGTTATGAGGCTCAGAATATCTCCGGCCGTCCTCACAGCGTAAATTCTACTATAACGCGGGAAATTTTAATCTCAAAACAACTGCGGCTTTTCAGTGGGCAGTGGTGAGATTGGTGAAGATTGCTTAGTGCCTGAAAAAAAAATGATAAATCTTTCTCGTAAGGCATACAACAAAAACACAAGCGCTCAGAGGCACCACAAATCACACGAAAATTCCACTATTTGAAAATCGATTATTCGTGAATAGCGGAACAACGAACTAACTCATTTTCAGCGGGTCTTTAAGCCAATTTAAGTGAATAGGTGATGGGTAACTAGATTGCCCTATCCTAGCCCTTTTCGGTTAAACTTTAATGTCAAAACCAATGGAAAGGAGGTACGGATTTGTTTTCCAGATGGTGAGACCTTTCAGTTGAGCCAGCGCGTCAGCTAGCGGGTAATTCGGACCTCTGAGGTCTACTTTGCTCTATGGTCACAGATGGCAGAACGAACTAGTCCGCAGACTAAGATGATAGAGCGCAAATTTCAACTTGTGATGGAGGTGCTGGGTGCTGGTTTAAGAAGGATGAAGCTGCAGGCCAGAATGTTGCTCTAGCCTACAGCGGATTTCAACTCATGTTCTGATCACTGGAAATGACTAGCAGACAAAGCCGTGAAGAATGCTACAAGTCTTGCCAGAGGCGTTACTAGCCAAAATGCTTGGGGGGGGAGGTAAACTTATTCTTATTTACCAACTGTTTCTTGCTCAGAAATCAACTGTTTTTGCTGAAGAACTGACCTTTTCTGTGGAAAGACAACTGTTTTGCCAAGAAATCAACTGATTTTCAGAAAAAGGAGTGTTAAAAAAACTGGCCCTTTTTTTTTTACGAAAAACGGCTGTTACCAAGACTAAGAGAAAATTGTCTAGTTTTACTAAAAATTGTGGCGCTTTGTGCAGATTTGGTCATCGTTTATTGACTGGCCAACAACATTGGCAGGACACCCCCCTGGTGCTGCCCTGGCATCCAGCTCAGTCTAGTACACTAGCCCCTTTTCAGGCACAGTGCTCAAATGTCTAGCACCATGCCTGGGTGCTAAACGTTCAAGCACTGTACCTTGGATTTCATGTATGGTGCATGGAATTCAGTATACAGTGCATACATGAAAAACACAGTTTCTGTCATCACAACTGAGCACTGGCTCGGACAGGGCTGAAATGAATACCATGAATTAGAAAAATCAAAGACAATCCTTTGTATATTTTTCACAACAAAAACAAAAGGGCTCCACTGATGATGGAGATGAAAAACCTAACAGCACCCTATCTATTTTCCATGTAGATTGCCCCAAGAGCCAATATTTTAAGCCAAATTTTACCGAATCTCTCAAAAATTTTACCGAATCCTAGAAACTAAGAATTCGAGCTTTAAATAATGGAACATGAAAGATTACATAGGAAGAGTAACATTAAAGGGCAGCATGAAAGACGACAAGCCAACTTTTAGGCGGGGTTTTGGTGAAGCTCACTTGGAGAATATCTTGGGGAATGCTATCAGACCGAAGAGAAAATTTTCTGTATGCTAAAATTTAACTAAATTAAATCGAGCGCCGCAGGCGAATTTTTTTTTCTGTATGCTAAAATTTAACTGCTTCTCCTACAAATTCTATCATTTACCGTAGATTAAATACCGATACTCTAAGAAGTTCCGGCAGCAGCATCTGCTGTAGTCTAGTCAATAGCGCCCCAGGCGAGATTTTTTTAGTTAGCTTTTTCCTGCCAAATTGAAATATTTCCATCCAGATTCTAGCTTTTAATGTTTGAAATCCCAATCCTAAAACTGGCTTAAAACCCCAGTCAAATCACACGCCCTTCCTCGAATAGAGAATATTACGAAAAGCGCCGCAGGCGGAATTTTCGAAACATTTATGATTAGATCTTCTTTTCGGGATCCAAGATAAAAGTAAGGACTATCGATGAAATCATAGATCGGTCCTTTTGTCTGCGACCAGTGCCTCACTCGACCTTTTCCGAGTTTCGAGGTTCGTGGCAACTCCCGAATCCTGGCAATTATACCGAAAAAGTTACCGAATCCCAGTTATTATGCCGAAAAAGTTTAGACCGATAGCATGCTCGGGATTCTGTATAACTACCGTATCCCGGTTATTATACCGAATTGTTTTGGGATCAAAAGACTACCGAATAATATTCGGATTCGGTATAATTTCTACCGAATCACAATCATAATACCGGTACCGAATAATTTTGGACCGATAGCTTATTCGCGATTCTGTGTAAATTACCGAATCTCCATAAACATACCGAATAGTTCTTTCATTGAAAAATTGTCTATATCTCAATAGTAAAAATCTTAACAGTAAAAATGTTTAAGGAGTCTGGCGAAGACCGGATATCCACAAAACCAAATTGTCTGGATCAAATATTAAATTTTCGGGATCCCATCGAAACCATTGGTCTTGTTTACCAAGAAGAAACCTTGATGCTTGTGTTTTATCCATTTAGATCTAATCAAACTTTGAAGCCGTGAAAGAACTGGAGAAAACCTGTTTGTCTTTATCTGTGTCAAATAAAAAAGGAATAGTCGAAGACAGCTCAAAACAAATATTTGCCCAAAAGTTGAATGTTTTCTTATCATAAAACTATCAACTGTTCGGAGAACTATCTCTCGCAACTGTACTAGATTGTGTATTTAGTCTGCACATCATTTCAGGTATCGTAGCAGTATTCTTCAACTCACCGATGATGATGACTGGAGCCCTGATTTCCTCTTTGTAGTTTCCAGGCGTATTTCTTTGTGTCCATTACACAGAAGACAAGGTAGGCTTGCTGTGTTTACCTCATTTTAGGCTTAGTTCGTATTCAGTCGAAAATAATCGAACGGATCCAGTGAATTCTGGATGGTGAATTAGTGTATCTCCAGTGCTCCAGGAGGTATAATCATAGGATTAAACGACCCTTTCTTAAAGTCGTACTTTCGCCGTTCCCCGCGGATTCCGTATTGGGAGTCAAGTGGAAAGGGGGGAAAGTAGAGGGAGTCACTTCGGGGGTAGACCTACTTCCCGGACGGAAAACAGCGAGAACAAGGGGAATGCCTCCTATCCGTATTGAGACGCCGATGCGTAAATTTAAAGTTTGTTTTAACAATGCATTCCGTCATTTACTTTCACATAATTGACGTTACTCGGCTAGTCAAATGTTTTTAAACGATATGGAACTTTTTGATGTGATGAAACGGATAGCGATAGATAGTTTTGTTGCAACTGTAAAAGTCTTCGAAAATCCGCTTTTAAAGGCCATTCACGAGAATGCAGAATGCCGTTCCGGCCATTTATACGAGAACCGCCTTTTCCGTCGACTGTGTTATTGCTCCAAGCCACCGAATGGATGGAATAATTGTATATATTTATTAAAGAATACTCGTGTTTTAATGTAATTTTTATATGTGATGTGTAAAGTAAATAAATTGATTGATTGACTGTTAGAATTTTGTTCAAACATTCGCAAATTTACGGCCCTTGCCAGACTTATTCAGGTGACGCAGTTGGTCTGTGGAGGCTATCACTTATTTCCACCCTTTTTTCTTGATTATGCAATTGCGTTAAATCGAAATCAAAATTGGTCTTATATAACAACCAAACTCACGACTGACTCAAGTCAGTCAGAAACTCCCTAACTCGACTCCTTACCGAATGTGAAAAGATTCCATGTATGATCATGGTGATGAAAACTCGAGCATTCTCCGTCACTGGGGATGGCGAGAGTAAAACTTAGATGAAGTTTTTGATACTTATTATGCCGACATATAGGAGCACTGAGGGTTCATTTAGATCGGATTATTTGTGCTTCATTAGCCGACCAATTATCGAGCCAATTATTGACTGAAGCTGGCGCCATTTTGGGGACCAAAATTATGTCCGACATGCGGTCTAAACCGGAAATTTCGGGACGAAAAGTAATCCTTTGTGTCAACTTGAAGGTGGTATGTAAAACATAGAGAACATGCTAAGTATTCCAGAATGAGTAACCGACTCTCATTGATAATCTGGTTGTATTAGGCTACGGCTAGACCAGGGCTGGAGGGTAAATTTGGGATCAGAAAAGCTTAACTGATGGAACTGGTCAAAGTTTTGACGTAGGATGTTTATGGGATCTAGCGAAAATCGGACTGTCTGATGAGGAAGTCCAACAGGTATTCCCGCTTGGGATCCCACAGGAACTTTTGTTCATGTTTATTTATTTCCTTTTTTTTCAGAAATGACTAAGTAGCTGGTAATCCTGCGGTCCCTTAGACGTTTTAGTTGGCCTTTAGAGGGAGATGGACCCACGTATTTGGCAGTATCACACGTTAGTGACGTAACTAGGCTAATCTTTTGAGCCAACATTTCACCCAAATGAGTGATTTGTGGGTGGTAATTGTGGTAATTTGATAGTCGCAGATAGTTGACCATCGATGATAAGTAGTTGCGTTTTTGGTCTGAATTCTCAGTTCTCAATTCTCATTTCTCAAAGTACCGTTTTTGCTCTTCTCAGTTCTCGCTTTTTACGACATCTCGATTCTGAAGAATTGCGAAGCTTTTCCCGTTCTTGATTTAGACAAAAACGCAAGAAAAGGAGAATTGATGATGCGGTAGTTTTCACAAGAAAAAAGTTTTCAGCCTTTTCTTGTGTTTCAGATGGGAAAAACCAAGAAAGAGAAGAAATCGGCTGACCTGAGCGATTTAAAGCAAGAGTTGGAAATCGACGATCATAAGATTCCTGCGGAAGAACTATATGCTCGGCTGGGGACTGATCCTGAGAGAGTGAGTATGATACCCGTTTACTTCTCTTCCGTCTTCACCGTTGCCTATCGCACAAAAAATATCAAAAGAGGCGAGCAGGAGGCGTACTCCGCTCGCTGCTCCGCTCTGGAGCGCCTCCATAGAACCAATCAGCGTTGACTTCTAGATTTCCTCTTTAGCAACTTACCGGCGATCTAGCTATTTGTAGAGGTAACGAAACGTGATGTGGCGCGAAGCCGCTCGTTTGCATCGGGAGTCGGTCGTATTTTACTCGACTCAGCATGTTTGTATGACCGAGATAGGGAGACAGCAGTTCTGTCTCGTTATTTGTTCTTGGTATCATTTTGACCATTTTGTAAAGTTCCTTCGAGAAATTCGGTCCGCAAACCATGATATTTGACCCTCGGTTTGACCACTGATGGCTTTTCTTTGAATCATCCTTGCTGGAAGTGCGATAAAAAAGAATACGTTCCTTTGTAATTGAATACGATGAAGTGATGATCTTTAGCGGGCCTTGAATTTTCTTGGCATTTTTTTCTAGTCTTCGACAACAAACCATGATATTTCCCTCGGTTTGACCAAAGAAGGCTTTTCTTCGAATCATCCTTTCTGGAAGTGCGATGATAAAGAATACGTTTCTTTGTAATTGAATACGATGAAGTGATGATCTTTAGCGAGCCTTGAATTTTCTTGGCATTTTTTTCTAGTAATTTGTTTTTCGGAACGGATGTTTTTGACAGATACAACGCCTCAGTCTTGTACGAATGTTTGATTTACCGATAGACGGTCAAACGATAGGCTTATCTATGCGATTAGATTTTCATATTTGCTACTGGAAATAAACTGGCCGGGAGCAGATTTTTTGTATTGATAGCAAAAAAAATACGGGTGCAAACCTCAACAAAATTCGGTGAAATTATATGTACAGTATCTGTCATTTCATGTCGTCAAGCGCATTTTTTAAGGCGTCGGTCGATTGGCTGGCAACGGTGCGTGATGGAAGTAATTTTAGCCAACGTTTTATAGAGGGGTTGCACACTACCCGACGAAAACGGAAGAAGCACAATACAAAAATTTAACACTGAGGTATAATCGAAATCTCAAAGTTGGAAGTCCTACAATTCGCCATCCTACAACACACCTTCATTAACTTTCTGATGATGATGTTAGCTCTTATGTTTTTCAAACGTTACGCATTAAGCTGTTATGCATAACAACCATTGCCAGGAAGAGCTGAAAACCATCTGCTGACTGATGAAACAAGACCAAAGGTTCCGATGGGATCCCAAAAATTGAATATTTGATCCAGACAAATAGGTTTTGTCTTCGCGAGATCCAGTGTTAAGGTCTGGAAGTGCATCCGATAAAACCAGAAAGGCTATTTGGCTACAATATTCACGACTAGAAACGAAGCATTTATTTAGACCATCCAAAAGTTCCCGGTTTCAGCCGGATTCCAGACGAACTATATACCCGGCAAAAAAAAAATTGTCATATACGAATTCAGCATCTGTTCTTGCCCCCAAATCGGACATCTAATCAACTACAAACACAACTTTTGCTTTCAAAAATTTTCCAGTTTCAGCCGGATTCCGATCTAAACACTTGTCCGAGTAGAACATGCTTTTCATATAAAGATTCAGCATGTCTTCTTACCCCTGAAACGAACATCTAATCAACTTCAAATAAAACTTCTACTTTTAACAAACTTTCCGGTTTTGGCCGGATTCCGGACGAACTACTTGTCCGGCAAAAAAATGATTGTCATATACGGATTCAGCATCTCTTCTTACCCCTATATCGAACATCTAGTCAACTTCAAATAAGACTTCTACTTTTAACAAACTTTCCGGTTCTGGCCGGATTCCGGACGAACTACTTGTCCGGCAAGAAAACGGTTTTCATATTCTTGTTCAGCATGCTTTCTTACCCCTATATCGAACATCTAATCAACTTCAAATAAGACTTCTAGTTTTAACAAACTTTCCGGTTTTGGCCGGATTCCGGACGAACTACTTGTCCGGCGAGAAAATGGTTTTCATATTCGTGTTCAGCGTGTCTTCTTACCCCATAATCGACTATCACATTAGCTGTTTAAAAAAAATTGCTTGCCCCTTAATTTAAACCCCCTCACCCACCCCTAAATGTAAAGCTACAGGGCCCATCTACGAACTCGACTTACTCTTGACCCAAAGAATCCCCACACCAAGTTTCATCAAAATATATCACTGCCTTCGAGAGTTATCGTGCTTATAATGTATAGTATATCCATGGGGTTAGAACTGCAACCTGTCTCAGTTGCCAATACGTACTTCAAGCGACATAAAATCCGTGTCACTCTACGATGCAGTCCATCAGCGTCCGTCGCTGGAGAGAACTATGCAGCTTCTTTCCTAAGCCAAGCACAAGTAAGAGAGTAGGCCTACTGTACAACAGTGATGCTCTGCAATACTTACTCTACACTATCTTCACATTGTCCATGTGCAGTGGGTTATAACACTTATAACTAAATTATTATTATTGTTATTAGTATAGAGAGTTCCAGAATCTCGAGCGATGTTTGAGTAATCAAAGTTTTGTAGCGAAATCCGAAGAACTTAATTGTTCATGGCAGGGCTGTATCCAAGGGGGGGGGGGTAGGGCCGTAGGGGGTTCAACCCCCCATCCGAAACAAATAAAATAATCTCGAGCGATGTTTGAGTAATCAGAGTTTTGTAACGAAATCCGAAGAACTTAATTGTTCATGGCAGGGCCGTATCCAAGGGGGGGGGGGAGTAAGGCCGTACGGGGTTCAACCCCCCATCCGAAACATACAAAAATAATCGTTTTTTATAGGCTTTGCTCCCTGATCTATGTCTTTTTTGTACTTTTGGTTCGACCCGCGGGCAACCCCACCCCGAAATAAATTCCTGGATACGGTTCCGGTTCTTGGTTTTGTATTTGTGAATTGCTATTAGTAGCTGCTATTGGTAAAGAGGGTTGTCGACATAACGTCCCCATTCGAAACGTCCCCTGTCGAAACGTTCCCGTCGAAACGTCCCCGTGACAAAACGTCCCCACGACAAAACGTCCCCACTCAAAACGTCCCCATGGCGAAACGTCCCGACGTTTTGACACGGGGACGTTTTGTCATGGGGACGTTTCGACGGGAACGTCTCGACAGGGGAGGTTTTGTCATAGGGACGTTTCGTCGGTAAGCCGGTAAAGGGGTGGAACACGCTCCAAGTTCATCTGCACGAAGAGTCATCAAGAGTTTCGACACGCTTTTCTTTCCAGGGTCTAACGACTGTACAAGCAAAGGCGAATCTCGAAAAATATGGTCCAAATTCACTAACACCACCGAAAACCACGTCTGAATGGATCAAATTTGCAAGAACCCTCTTCGGTGGATTCTCACTCCTCCTCTGGTGTGGCTCTATTCTGTGCTTCATTGCCTATGGTATTCAGATATCAGCCTCAGACGATGTTCTTGCGGACAATGTAAGTTGAGCTTATGTTATTATGTTATTATTATAACCCATAAATTTCCTTTAATGACTCTCCATTCAGGGGGCTTGTCAATAAGAGATTTCTGATGCGCTCTTTACCGAGCGTCAGATAGTTCGAGAAATACCCATGGGGATAAAATATTGCCTTGAGGGAGGAGTCTCTTTGGTCTCACGTCCAAGGAGGCCCGGGATTGGGTCTATCTGAGCAAGAACGCCGATTCGACCCAAGTGGAATTTTTGGAAACTAGTTGAGGCTCGGGCAACATAGAAGCATAGGAAATGACAAGCCTCCTGAATGGCGAGCCATTACAGGAAATTTATGGGTCCCTGTTATAGCGTTATTATTAGTTTTTTTTATCTCTTGTTGAATTTACAAATACCACGTCAGTGCCAGTGTTTAAGTTTCCGATGAGGTTGTTTGCTTTTGATTACTACGTTTTGGGATTAAATAAATCCCAAAATGTGCAATATTTTTTGTTTGGGAAGTTCCGCACAAGTTGCGACATGTCGTGTTTGCTTAGAGCTCAGTTTATACGCCCCTCATAAAATCCAGTGACGAATTATGAGTTGGCCGAGCGCCGAAGGCGCGAAGGGCAACATCAGTTAAACGAATTAATAAAGGGACGTGGGTCTCCAAGCGGCGAGGAAGGGAAGGAAAAAAATCTATCCAGTGATAGATGGCGTTGATTAGTCGGAAATACAGAAGGCTGAAGCAGAAAGGCAAGGTTACGTGAGTGACCCAGAGTACTATAACCCTTCCTGAAACCTGCTCCATGTTATCAAGCCACCTCATTAGTCTATTTTAGTCGACATCGCGCAGCAAGCTGTACAAACTAAAGATAAAGTACTGTAGGAACACTATAATGTAGTTAGCGTTTCAGTTCCTATTTACTGAAATAGCTCTGTTTCTCAAGCCGTGATTTTATTTAGAAAGGTTGCAAAGAGGCAAAATGGAAAGATGTCTTCGAAAGAGCCATTTTTGGGTTTCTGCTTTATTTTTTCTTTTAATTCGATAATTTTTTTTCAGTTGTACCTTGGCATAGTTCTAGCAGCAGTCGTGCTTATCACTGGGATCTTTTCTTACTATCAAGAGAATAAGTCGTCACGTATCATGGAGTCCTTTAAGAACATGGTTCCTCAGGTAAGCTATTAGTTGCGTTTTTATTCATCCCTATGACGGCCTTCTCAAGAGCTGTCTTGTCGGTTTTAACTCCTCACGAAATTTAGCCAAGTTTGTAAGTTTCATTTGAAATTTCATGGAAGTTTCACGTGTGCAACGAAAAGTAAAAAATTCCGAACTTCTGCAGTGAAATTTTTAATTCTTTTAGTTTATACTTTCCGTATTCCGCTTTTCAAATGGCGGGTCAGAAATAAATTACTTACTTACTTACTTACTTACTTAGAATAATTTAGAAATGTCCAGTGCCTGTTCCGGAATACACCGAAAGATCAGTGAACTACCGAAAAGCTTAGCTCTTGAGAAGGCGTTCGTATTTTTGGCCCCAAAAGACCACCTTACATTCCTTTCTCCTTTTCGAGTAATATCCGCTTTGGCCTCATTTAACAAAAGTAAAAACGTCGAGGAAAATAGGAGACCCGATCAAGTTTCCTGGGCATTCTTCCTTTTCAAAAATATCGAATTGGAAGAGGGCGCTAAGCTTTGGTAGGCAAATACAGAGAAACGAGGGAGACGCTAAGAACGCGAACAAAAGCTAAAGCAAAAGCGAACTACAAGACTGTCAGCATTGGTAACTACGGAAAGGCCCACGATGCAAAAATTGCTTCAGTCAATAGTTGCGTTTTTGATCGCCTGTCGCAGTTTGCCTGTCAGTTCACCGTTCTTTCTTAAATGCCGTTTTTTTGCTCAGTTCGCAAACCGAACCTATCCAATCCAAAAAACTTCTGGCTCCTGGGCTCCGATCATTCGGAACCCTTTCGGCCTCGGGTAGGTTGCGTTTGTGGGTCGGTCACGACGGCTCACAGGACGTCACCTGCTCCCTCAGTTTTATTTTTCAAATTTCCTGTGCAATTTCGAAGGCAGGACAGGCGAACTACCTAGCCGAGGCAGTTCGCCGTTCGACTGCCAGGACTTCTAAAACGGCGACAGGACAGTATCTCCGTTTTACCAAAAACGGGAATTAAGGTGCCAGGCGAACTGACAAGGCGATCGAAAACGACAATTAAGCAGACCGGCGAGTGACAGGCGTCACGACAGGCGATCAAAAACGCAACTAATGCCTGAAATTAACACGCCAAATTCAAATTTTTAACCCGTTTTGAAGGTGTGAATCTGATAGGGGTTAAAACTTTATGACTTTGGTATTAGTGTGTTCAAGCAAGACATACCAAACGAATTGCATTTCACAATTGATCAGAGTGAAGCCACAGAATTGCAGACCCCGAACTTGCTATCTTCCGGGTCATTCAAAAACACAACAAAAAAGTAGCTGGTCATGAATTGGGCCAACTTCTAGTTAAGTGATTTTATTTGTTTTGAAGTTGATTATTTACGTTTCGTGCAAGTAGTAGGCTATGTTTTGCTGTTTGTTGTTGTTTTCTTTCTTCTTTTACTTCTTCCTTAAGTTCTGTCTTTTCATGATTTGTCATGTGACAGGTTTTTCATTAAATAATAATAATAATAATCAGCATATGAAACAAATCCAGAGTAGCGAGCAAAACTGAAAGCACAAAGACGGCTGTGGTTTTAGACCCTTTGAGGGCTCAGTTACTGTCGACGGCAATACTCTATATGACTAAGTCCAAAACACGCCAGTGATCCTCAGGAAGAAGGAGTTAGCGCCTCCGCAACGACTCAAACTCAACAACTCAAATCCTGAGGAAGGAAGGAGTCAAGCAATCACGGCGATCTTTGACACCACTTCTGCCTTTCTTCTGCTAGGTACCCGGAGAGGCCGGAGAGTCTGCAGCGGCAAGGAGAGATAGTCATAAAGAGTATTCTGATTCCGCGATACAAGTTACGTGGTACGCTAAAGGAGAAATCTAACTTAAGTCATGTCATACTTTCACACTCCACGTCGGAACGTTGCGCACTTGTTAAAGTTTAACCGAAAAGGGTTAAGACTCGACAGTCCAGTTACACATCACGTCTTCACTTGAATAGGCCTGTCCACAGAGATTGGATTTCATCGCATGAACTTAATCTTTTGGATTTGTGGTACCTCTATGCGCCTGTCGCTCTATGCTTGAAATTTAACCAAATGGAGAATGCATTTACAGACATGGCCACGGACAGCATTCTTCTCCTGAGCGTGACGTTTTCAAAATAGGGATGTTCGTTTCTCGAGGTTTGCACATGCAGACTCCAAGACAAAAAGCGCGATTCTTTCAAATCTTGTTCAGCGCTGGCCGGATCGTATTGGAATTTCTTCCAGATATAAGTTTGGGCTTAACTGGTTAATATTCCAGAAGAAGGGTTGATTGGAGACATTTGTTCATTTCTAAAATTGTTCGGTACTGAAATAAGGACAGATACAAAATGGAGCAAAAATCATAGCTTGGAAACACTATGTCATATTTGGACCGGGTTTTCTGCAGGCAATGTTAACGGAAGTCATACAGATAGGGATGATACTTGGTACTCTTCGTTCAGGTGTCCTTTAATCTTGCAAATGAAAGCTTGTTGCAAATTCAAAGTCCCCGCGTCTGGATGAATTTTGGGTTATCGTACAAGCAACGCACATTCTGAACGTCATTTACTAGAGCCTCGGGTGAAGAACTGCAAAATCTCATAGATGGATACAAATGTTTCAGTGTATTAAGATATCAGATGCAACAGGACCAACATTGATGGGTCCTCAATAATTTGATCCAGACAACTTTGTCTTGTAGATATCCGGTCTCGGCAGACTCCTTAAAACATTTACTATTAAAATTTAGAAACAGGTTATCATCTGAGAAGATCCAGTTCAGATATATGTGTATTTACCCCTATAGCCTACGTCATCTCTAGGCTACTTTTAAGAAATTACTTTTGCCAAATTTCCGGTTTCGGTCGGATTCCGGGTGAAATACTTGTCTGGCAAAAAACTAAAGCTCAAAAAAAAATTCAGCATGTCTCCTTACTCCCACATTGAACCTCTAATCAACTTCAGAGAAAATGTTTACTTTTTACAAATTTTCCGGTTTTGCCGGATTCCGGATGGACTACTTGTCTGGCGAGAAAATAATTTTCATATTCGGATCAGCATATCTTCTTACCCCTAAATCGACTCTTTCATTAGCTTTAAAAAAATATTTGTGTCGCCCCTTAATTTGAAACCCCTCCCCCACCCCTAGATATATAGCTATGGGGCCCATCAACGAACTTGACGTGTACTTTAACCCAAAAGATCTTCACATCAAGTTTGGGCAAAATATCTCAATCCCTTCTGGAGTTATCGTTCTAACAGACTGACGGACGGACGTACAACTTTACGAAGTCATAGGTATCCCGTCACTTACGTTTTGGGATCCCAAATATAAGCTGCCTTTCCAGTTGAACTTTAAGTACTACATTTTGCGGCCATCTCTTTTGTGGCGGCTTAGATTCTGCTAGAGCCAGTGCGGGAAGAGGAGGGAAGAAGCCACGAGGAAGGGTGAAGAAATGCCCATCGGTATCTTCAGTTTATCCTCTCGCCTTCCGTCGTCCGTGCGTCGGTCCGAGACGAACACTGGCAATCAGTTTTCTCCATTTCCTGCTAATTCTTCCCATTTTTTTTACATAGTTTCAACTCATCATTTATTTCTGGTCATATATTGTAAGTGTATTAGTTAATTTGTTTATTTCTGTGTATTTCGCAAATATTTTATTCCTCTTCTAGCTTTAAAGGACCCCTCGCACTATTTACTCTTCCACTTCCAGTATTTTAAGATAATTGAATACTTTTAAACTCCACGGCTTTTGCTGTTATAGGCCTTTGTCAAGACCCGTGGACTTATGCGAAAACAGGGAAAAATTTACATAACCGGTTTTCCTGATGGAAAAACTTCTTGCAGACAACCGTCGATAGCATAGCTGCGTTCGTTGTCCGGTGACTGCTCAGCGGTGCTTCTTATAACGCGTTTCTGCACTCACCGGTGACTATTCCCCAATCTTAAAACCCGTTTTCGGACTAACCGGTGTCTGGTTAGTGCCCACCGGTGCGGACTAACCAGAACCTGCTCGGGTGCCCCGCTGTAGCGAGGAGTTAGCAAGTTTTCATCAACTCACTGGTGAACGAAAAAACTCGTTATAAGCAAAGAACCGGACACTGGTGACAAAACACCAGAACCAGACCGGAGTGCAACGAACGCAACTCATGATACGCAAAACACGGTTAAGTGAGGAAATCAGCGAGGTTTTGTTAGAGGGCTTAGAATGTACCGTACGAAATTCGGGTCTCCGGGTTTAGAAATGGATGGAGGGATTATGGAAGGAGGTTGCGTTTGTATTATAGGTAAGACAGGTCTTTTAAGCCTTGATTGATTGATTGATTGATATGTTTATATATTCTAGTACGCTCTGGCTGTCAGAGATGGACAGCGGGAAACAATCAAGGCTGAAGAGCTGACAATTGGTGATGTCGTTGAAGTCAAATTCGGTGATCGGATCCCAGCCGATATCAGGGTCATTGAAGCCAAAAGCTTTAAAGTCGACAACTCTTCCCTCACGGGGGAATCGGAGCCGCAGGCCCGCAGCCCAGAGTTCACTCACGATAACCCACTGGAGACGAAGAACTTGGCCTTCTTCTCAACAAGTGCTATAGAAGGTATTGTGGATTTGTATTTTTGTCATCGCTTTTTGAATCTATTCGCATTGCATCTAAACTGGGCTTGAGCAAAAGATATCGATACAAACTCAAGCCTGGGATATGCTGGAAGTTTTGGACCAATACTCATTGGTTACGTCTATTACTTAAATAATATAATGCATGAAATAGGTCATTAGCCTCTACAGTTATGCCCAAACACTTTTCATCATAATTTATTTCAACATACATGTTGTAAATACAGGTTTAAGCTAAAGGTATATATAAGTATCATTTTTGAAAGGTAGGCGACCATTTACATTGCCTTGGCAGTGTTTTGGTATTTTGTGTATGTAAGAAAAATAATTTACAACAAGTATGAAGTAATTCAGTATGCTGCCAGTAACTGAATAAAAAGCCCAATGGCCGTGGCAACAAAAATAAATAAATCAACATAAATATCCGATCATTAAACTCTCTGAGCTCCATCGCAATTCTCAAGTAACGCCTCGGATACTTCATCATCACAAATCTCTTATCATCTTCCCATACATAGTTCGTTGAATACACACCTTCCATTCTCTTCTCGATCGCAGAGTCGGCGTAAGCTCAGTGTTCGGAAAGATCGAAGAAAAAATTCAAAGCCGCATTTCCAATACGGTCGCAAACGCAGTTTCGTCATGTCCGAATATTTGCATTTTTAGTTTCGGATAACGTAACTTTTAGCTGGTCTTGCATAACGTACGGTGTGAAATTTAGATGAAAATATTCGGGTGGGCTTGGTGCTAATGGTGCATGCACCATTAATAGCTGCCACATTTCACTTCCGCGTGAAAAATTCGACCACAATCGAATTTCTGGTTTGCGATTTTCCGGAATTGGTTTTTATGGCACTTGCCTTCCGGCCAAGTGCCATATACCGATCACTTTTCCGTCGGTCGGTCTGTCGGTCGGTCAGTCCGGTGATCGCGAGTTAGGGTACTTCCAGATGTACTAGGACGATGAAACTTGGCAGGCGTATCAGGGACCCGACCAAACTAATTTAGAAATAGTCACTTCCCCGATCCGACCATCGTGGGGGGAGGGAGGGGAGCCGGAATCCGGAATTTAGGGGCATGCATAACTTTCAAACGGGTGATCGGATCTTAATGAAATTTGATATTTGGGAAGACGTCATTTCTCAGATGTCCCGATTCAGCTCCGGATCGAATCCGGTGAATGTGGGGGGGGAGTCGGAGGAGGGAACCGGAAATCATGTGACACGCTTAGACTGGAGCGATCGGTATGAAACTTGGTGGGAGGAACAAGCACATACCCCAGGTACGTCATTGACAGACCCGGACCGGATTCGTGCACTGTGGGGGGAGTTGGAGGGGGGTTCCGGAATTCTGGTGATACGGAGTTAAGTTACTTCCAGGTCTGCTAGGACAATGAAATTTGGCAGGCTAATCAGGGACTCGACCAGATTAACCTGACAATAGTCAACTTCCCGATCCGACCATCGTGGGGGGAGTGACGGGAGGGGGAATCCGGAATCTTGAGGTATGTATAACTTCCGAAAGGGTGATCGGATCATAATGAAACTTGATACGTAGAAAGATCACATGTCTCGGATGCCCAGTTTCAAGTCCGGACCAGATCCGATGAAGGTCGGGGGGGGTCAGAGGGGGGAACCGGAAAACTTGTGACACGCTTGGAGTGGAGCGATCGGAATGAAAATTGGTGGATAGAACAAGCACAAGCCCTATGTACGTAAGTGACAGAACCGGACAAGATTCGGGCACTGTGGGGGAGTTAGAGGGAGGGGGGTCCGGAATTTCGATGATCGCAAGTTTAAGGTACTTCCAGACGTGCTAGGACGATAAAACTTGGCTTGAAAATTAGAGACTTGACATGATTGGCTTAGAAATGGCACTGTGGGGGGAGTTGGAGGGGGGTCCGGTATTCCGTTGATCGCGAATCAAGGTACTTCCAGATGTGTTAGGACGATGAAACTTGGCTTGGAAACCAGACACTTGACAAGATTGGCTTAGAAATTGTCAGTTCCCAGATCCGACCATCCCTTAAAGTACTAATCGCAACCACAACGTACAAAAAAAACTTTTTAGCAAAATACACATTTTCGTGATCCCTATGAGCCCATGATCATTTTTGCCTTAAGGGTTTTGCTCACAAGTGATTTCCGTAAAGTACAAGCAATCCTTTTGAGTAAAATATACATTTTCGTGCTCCCGATGAGTTCATCATGTTTTTTACTTCAACAGTTTTGATTACAAATGATCACAAAAAAACCACAAATTAACGAATTCCTACTTTCATCCTCCGACCCAGCCTTGCAAGTGCCATATGAGCTTCCAGCTCTTGTTAACTTTCACAGTCTGATTGTGAATTTCTGACTCTGTAGGGATTCTGATGGACTCTGATTTCTGATAACTCAAAGGCAAATGCTGTAAACATTAAAAGCAACATGCAAAATCGACAATACGAATGAATGAGGCCTGATCCGGTGTGAACATGATCAGATAACTTTTCGTGAAACTCTCGGAGTTTAGGCCGAACGGTAATCTGTGTGTGCCCAGTTGTGTTGAAGCTAATTGGGGTACGGTAAAGCTGATGTAAACCGTGACTCTGCCTGATCTATCTCCTCCCGGTGTTCCGGAATCCACGATTTATAAACAAATGGAGAGGAAGGGAGTACGTCGTGTAGCGGTTATCGGAGGGGGATGTCAATCCCGTGGATAGTAAGAGGACAGAGGAGGGTTTCTTCCGTATCTTACACTATGGGCCCGGGAAGAGAAGGTCTGAATATATTACTATTCTGACCTGATAAGACCGGGCCACTCAAATCAGTCGCTTAATAGCGCGGGCGAAGGGCTGGCCAATCAGGGTGGGCGAAGCGCTGGAGGACGGATGGTAAGATTAAAAAAAAAAAAAAATGAATGTTTGCGGTGACGTCCAGAAAAAGAAAAATTGAAAGCAGTGTCCATAACGTATACAGTCGGAAGTTTCTATTCCCTTGTTTTTCTTGCAATCATTTTGCTCGCTTTGGCACTAACTGCTCCTTGCTGTCCAGCCCCTGTAACCGCCTGCCGCTTGCCTGGAAGATCATGTTATATTTTGACGACACCAGAGCAAAATAAGTTAGTTTGCTCTGGACGACATTGTTCTGGTAGCGGCAGCTTATACTTACCATCCAGGGAGATACCCCTTGTTCGCTTCAAAGCGGCCTGTCACTGTCACACTGTTAATTGTCCCTAGAACGGTTTATAAGTGTAAACGCGTCCGGCGCCTCGCTGACCGCTCGCCTCTATATATATAGCAGCCAATAAAAATAGTCTAACAGGCCGCTTTGAAGGGAACAAAGGGTATCTCCCTGGATGGTAAGAATAAGGGCAGCTTTCGCGGAGTCAGCAGAACATGAAAAGCACTCTAGTCGGAAATGGGGAAATGCACGGGTTGCATGTAGGGGATATGCAACGCTTCTTTCTTCGTTTTAGGGTTCAGCTAGCACCCTTAAAGTGTGCGTCTTCATTTCACAAATTTTGCCCAAGGGCTACGAATGAACACGTCCATTCGTTCATAAGCAAAACCCATGAGGTACAAATGATTATGGACCCTACGAAAATGTATCATTTGGTCAGACATTTTTTTGGCAGCGAAGATGCACACTTTAAGGGGTCTAGCTACCTGCCCCCTCACATGAGAAGTATCATTCCTCTTTTAGTATGCTTGCCTCCTGTCTTTCCCTCTGCACCATGCCTTTCCTTTCCCGTTTTTAGTCGATCCAGAAAACACCTGGCGATATGAAGTATGGATGTCTTATGAGGACTTGTAGGCTACTTCGAAAATCAGATGGCTTCATCTCACCAGGCATCCGGTAGTCCGCGGAGCATTCTCTTCCGGTCATCTCTTAAAGTTAAATTTTTTATTCTGTTCCACAGCATATGAAAATAACATTTGATATACATGAATGAATTATATATTTGTACATGAAAGCCGTCAGGCCATCATGCAACAAAAACGGTACAAACTTACATACATACGTACATGCATACACACTAACACACAATACTTTAATGTACTCTCAACACTTTATGTACATTATAAGCACCACTTCTCCATCAAAAGAAATCTTTCCGGTGTTTAAAAGCTAACTTGAGGAACTTCACAACATTTCTTATATCTTTAAAACCTTTCCCTTCATCATTTTAATAATCAGTTTACCGTACGAAAGTAATCATCTATACAATAATGGCAGTTTACAATTACCAGGACCTACGCATAGGCCTCGGCACAGTTGGGAAACTAAGAAAGAAAACAAATTTACTATATCGCGGTAGTCATATACCGATACTTTACAGGAACATGCCGAGGTGTTGTCATCAGCACTGGTGACAATACTGTCATGGGTCGTATCGCTGGTCTTGCCTCGGGACTGGACACGGGAAAGACACCGATCGCCAAAGAGATCTCCCACTTCATTCACATCATCACCGGGGTCGCCGTTTTTCTTGGCGTCAGCTTTTTCATAATTTCATTGGTTCTTGGATACAGTGGCCTTGACGCCGTTGTGTTTCTGATTGGAATCATTGTCGCCAATGTTCCGGAAGGACTTCTCGCCACTGTTACGGTAAGTCTTCTTGTTTAATTAATTAATCAGCTTTTCATGTCAGCGCCGGTGATCATAGACTAGATCTTCGTCATCATCTAACTCACGGAAAAATACCTCGACTTCGGCCAAGACCTTAAAGTTTAACTGAAAAGGGCTGAGATAGGACAATCTAGTTACCCATCACTTATTCACTTAAAGAGGCATGGAGACCCGATGAAAATGCGTTACTTCGTTGCACCGCTATCCGCGATACCGTAGTGGAGTTTACCTGTATGCGCTTGTAAATGTGTTGTATGCTTGATGAAAATGATTTACGAAAAATAAGTGTTCACGCATTGAACTACCTTCCGCGAGATGACCAATGGCCAATAAGATTCAAAATTTTCGCGTCATAGTGGAATTTTGCGATGTGAGGACGGCCGTAGATATTCTGAACGTCGTACTAGAGCAAATTATTGAAAAAAATACCCTCTACACAATCTAAATAAAGCAGTTTATTCAGTTAAATAATACAAAAATAAGTTGGGTTTTCAGTCAAACTTTAACTAGCTCTTCATTGACTTCGACTAAGCATTCGACCTGATATGGAGAGAAGGCCTCTGGCATATATTGATGGAGAATGGCGTCCCGCCAAACATTGTATTGTACATAAAGCGAGGGGAATGACCGACGGACTCCAAAATTCCGCCTTCTGTCTCCTCTCACCCCATGTGTACTCCCTTCCTTCACTGCATTACGTCGCATGCAGGGGCAAGGAGTGGAGCCCGGATCGAAGGGGTTGTCGACGACAGTTGATCTGCGCTGATTACTTCGTCAACACGCGTTTAAAGGAACAGTGAACTTGACTACGCAACTTTCGGCCATCGAATCGCCCGGGGGGCTTCGATAAATATACAGGTTCTTATTGTCGACCGGCCCCCCCCCCCCCTTCTTTGTTATCTCGAGCCGTCTCGAACCCCCTCCTTAGTGTTCCCAAAGCTAGCTGGCAGGCCCTTGCCCCTTATGCACTGTAATTATGCACTCATGTACTGTAAAAGTTCGCCTTTTTACATGTAGACTACAGACTAACAACCTCCCCGACAAGACGGCCGGGGTTCGATTCCTAGTCGCGGCACACCTTTTGCTTTTGCAAACCTTTTGCTCAAAAGTCGAATTCTCGGAAACTGCCCGGAAACTGCAATGGTTGTAACGAAAATTTTTCTTACTCCTAATATCGACTCAGGGTACATTCTTGATATGTTAGCTAGCTCCCCGAGTCAAGTTTGAGTCAAGTTTTCTGTTCCTTTAATTCTGACTTTGTGATCGATCTCTCGAGTTTGAAGGGTCTTTTAGGCTTAAGCTACGAGAACAGGGACAAAGGCAGGAACGGAACCTGAATAAGACAGCATACCACTGAACTTAGGTTTGGTTTACGAAGCCGACTGTGCCCGAAGGAATTATTAAGTGCCTAGCGAAACTACGAAACTAATAAGATTTTCACGTGTTCTAGGTATGCCTGACTCTGACTGCCAAAAGAATGGCTGCCAAGAACTGCCTAGTCAAAAACTTGGAAGCCGTTGAGACCCTTGGTTCCACTTCCACTATCTGCTCCGACAAGACAGGAACACTCACCCAGAACCGCATGACCGTCGCCCATATGTGGATTGACGGAGTTATCGTTGATGCCGACACTACGGAGGATCAGTCAGGTGCCCAGTTTGACAAATCAAGCACTGGCTGGCAAGCTCTGGTTAAGGTCGCCGCTTTATGCAGTCGCGCTGATTTTAAGTCGAACCAGGAAAACGTCCCCATTCTAAAGCGGTAAGTCTTTGTGGAAATTACCCTTATTAACCTTGTTTTATTAACCTTATTCTTATTAACCAACGTTAATAAGACCAAAGTGATGCGCTTCAATCCTCTGAATAGAGACGTTGCTTGCCCTGACCCCTGGTACCCTACCACTTCGACTGCAGTTGTCCTTGGTGTGACATTCAGTGATGATTGTTTGTTTAGCCCACACGTTACGAACCTTGTGAGAAAAGGCAACTATGCGCTGCGATCCTTAAAGGAACAGTAAACTTGACTACGCAACTTTCGGCCATCGAATCTGTTCAGCTTTATCAAGGTTTAGACATGTTTGTAGATGGGTGTTTGGATCGCAATCACAATAAGGATTTGTGGTAGACTGAGGGAGGGAGGACGGGCCATTAACCGTACAGGACAAGGGCCTGAATGATGTGAGCACACTTGGCTTATGGGACATTTTAATTTTTCAGCGAGGTGAATGGCGACGCCTCTGAGGCTGCTATTTTGAAATGCGTGGAATTAACAACCGGAGCCACGGACGAAATTCGAAAGCGGAGTAAGAAAGTCTGCGAGATCCCTTTCAATTCCGCAAATAAGTTTCAGGTAGGATCATTTTTTTTATTCCGTCTAGAGCCGACATTATAGTACCAGCGAACAATGTGAGATCCAAACCAAGAAAATAACCGTAATACATATATATTTTATTTTTAACCCGCCAAGTACACGAGGTGATATCGGAGTAAATAGAATAACGAAAAATAACACAAGATAATGACATCATAAACACACAAAATTTAGACATAATTTCTAACTGGACCTGAAAAATTCATGAAAAAAGTCATGTACTCGATGAACTGGATGACGAAATGTACATAGTAGTGACGCTGACGTTTTCTCAAGCGAACAAATGACATCTTGGACGCCGAACTTCTGAACTAATTTGTGGTTGCAAAACTAATTACTGAACTAGTTAATGAAACAGAGCAATTAAAAAACAAAACAGAAACCGTTATGTTAAGCAGCCTACCCGATGAAAAATTTTCTGAAAATAGTAGTATGAAGTTGTACGAAAAAGTAGCATGCAGTACCAAGTGATGCTACTATAGCAAGATAGATGCTACTATATACATGCTACTATAGCAAGACTGGATGCTACTGGAGCAAGGCGAGATGCTACTGAATACTACTGCTTAAGATTAGCCTAGTGTGAGGCACATTAATCTACTGCGTATCACTCAGTACATGCAACCAGCAAGATGTTGCTTGAACGAGAGTAAATTTGGTTGGGAAACTCTTTCCTCAGGAAAACCGTTCCATCCCTGGCATGCACGGTAACAAAATGAACGTTGACCAATTTTCCTGTTTATTTTGGTTCTTATAGCTTATAGTTTAAATGCCTGCAGCATCCAATCACTTGGGGGAATCCTGCAAAGGCTTGACAAATTAGTATAGCCTATTAAGAAATTAAACGAACGTCTGAATGAATACAGAGTGTTTGCTAGTTTAGCTATGTGAGCAAAGACTTGGAGTCGACACAGAATTAATTCAGACAAGCCGCTTGAACTTTCGGAAATATCTATTCTGATTTCTGACAGTCTGTTTACCTTGGTATGCCCATCGAAAAACTTTTAAAGAAACCATCAAGCTTGCCACTCAAAACCTCGCTAATAAGGTAGGGATTGCTAATGCTTCACTTGCTTCAAATACTTTATTTCTTAGTCGGTTTCACCTTTCTAAACTCTACAACAGTCTAGCTCTGCCCAAACTTCTTGCTCTGTCCCCCATTTGGCAATTCTTTCCTGCTTCTAATAAAAAAAAAATGTCCGTTGCATCTTTTTTAGTTTTGCCAAGTATCTTCTGAATTTGCCCCCTTCGACCCGTAATTTCTTTTTGGTTTGGATTTTCTGTAGTTTAGTTTATGTTGTTTTTCTGTTCAGTGTAAAATTTTGTACTCCGTCACTATGAATGAATGAATGAATTTTATTACCCGTAAAGTGGAAAACACAAAATACGGAGTATTTTAGAAAGACAAAATGATAAACAGCGAAAATAACAAAACAAACAAACTAACACAACAACAAGAACAAACTAACCAGCATCAATAAGAAAAAAGGGCCGCAGAGGGTCGTAAACGTGAATCAAGTTGATGGTCTTTTTACATAGATCAGCACTCGAAGTCTGAATCCGAGAAGGCACGTCTATGAGTCCAAATCGAGCAATGACTTTTCTGTTTCGGTGCCATCTAGGGAGCCGGAGGAGGAATTTACAATATTTAAAATAAGCTACCCGCAGTGTCAGGCGATCTTTCTTACGAAACAGATGAGCCATGCCGACTAAAAACAGAAGCACAGGGGCACAATAAGCGTTGTAAAGCATACAAAGACCATTGCGGTTATAGCGGCTTTTGTTTGGCGATATTTTCCCGTAAGCCACGCGTAGGCTTTTAACGGCTCTATTGACTAGGGATGAACACGTAGTGGAAAGCGTTGGGCCGAAAGACAGACCAAGCCAGCTAACAGACGAAGAACATGGTAGAACTGCTGCTCCAGTAACAAGTGGAGCGACCGTATATGGGCTATTAAAACAAATAAACTCACATTTAGACGCATTAACTGATAATCCAATCTTAGACAGTTCATTCGTTAAAACACTAAGGTTAGCAAGCAATCCGCGGCGAGTCCGGGCAACAAGCAGAACGTCGTCAGCATATGCAACGTGAGACAAACCACACAACCTACATATCCTCTATGACGGGCTATAAGTAAATTGATTTGAATTGATTATTTTTTATTTTCAACTTTCCCAGGTGTCTGTCCACGAGAACGAAGATTCGTCGGACGGCCGGTATTTTCTTGCAATGAAAGGTGCACCAGAAAGAATTCTAGAGCGCTGCACTACCATCTATTTCAACGGAAAAGACCTGCCACTGGATGACAGCTTGAGGGACCAATTCAACAAAGCCTACATGGAGCTTGGAGGTCTGGGAGAGCGAGTCCTAGGAAAGTATTTTATTCGTCTTCATGTTTTCCCTGGTAACAAGGTACAATAAAAAAATTCCGGAGTAGTCACTGATAAAATTTACACAATGTTTTATCCGAGCATTCAGCCTTATCTTGTTTTTTTTTTTGCTTGGAACGATCTGTAGCAGGACAACAAGAAAATGACATGTTTTGCATCCTTCGACTATTTGCAGACATTTTTAACCTAGCAAGCCTGGGACCAAGCCTGCGTCCATAAAACTTCGCTAGTAGAATACATAGCCTATCGATTTCGAAAGAAGTCCAGAGTAAAATACCTACACTGACGCTACAAGATGCTCACAACCGAATCAGACGGTTTTTTCTGTTTTAAATACTCCAGATGATTAACTCCGGGTGCCGATGAAGAATCGCCGTGTGCCTAGCGAAGAGCCAGAAGCGTCACAACAGCTGTCCCTAACGAACCCCGTTGATTGGTTGACATAGGATTTGAGTCATCGTTCGAGCTACGTGTCTCGTTCTTCCCCAGGTTCACTGGCGTGTTTTGGACTTAGTCATCTAGAGTATTGACACCGGCTGAGTCTATGCTAGTTGCAAGCTTGGATCACGTGTCAGTAATATGAAGATTCACTAATAACCCTATCAGTGAAAGTTTCATCTTCGAGCCGTTCAGTGATTGATTTACTAAGCAGATGCCCGTTATATTCCACTGCAGTAACACATCGCCAAACATCTCTTGTGGGAGAAGCGACCCAGTTAAACTTGATTTTGCCTGCTGTCTGGTCGATTTTCCGTCGTGAGCACAGGGCATGGAGCATGGGAGGACTCGAGCAAAATGATCCGACTTAAGGTAAGTTCTCATTGCCCAGAAAATTTTTCTGACCAGATTTATTTTCTGGCCAGAAAATAAATCTGGGAATCCTGGGTGTTCTCACCAGAATCTGGCACAGTACAGGAGTGTCGCATCCTATTGGTTGGTTATAATTAAAGATGCAGGAACTTACCAATAGGGTGCAAGTTGCCATTTTCTAATAAAAGCTTAAAATGCTCAAGATCTTATTTCCAGAGAAACTTTGCTCCGGAATCAATCAAAAAAGATATGTAATATCTTTTAAATAACTTACTGGGTCATAAAAGGTACAAAACGCAGATAATTCAGTCTGAAAAGTCTAAAATCCTATCCCTCTCAACGTTAAATTCTTTATTTGTACTTTTTCCGTTTCTATTGAGCTGCACTGATGTGCTTAATTAAGTAGTACTTCTATCTACAAAGTCTGGGTATCAACTAACATCCTAAAGGACAACCTTACAACACAGATACTCATTAATAATTCACATATTTATCAAACTCCCCAAACTAATTAATATTTCAGTTCAGTTCAGTTCAGTTTATTAAATTTAAAAATAATTGAACAAAAAAAAAATTATACTGACTCTTTATATATCTTTATACTGACTCTTTCAAACTTGAATTTATTACTCTCATTAAACTTGAATATTATACTAGAAACCTTATTTACAAAGTCAATATTTATTACTTGTTAGTTCATTACAAGTCCGAAATCTGGCCAGATTTTTTTTCTGGCCAGAAAATATCTAATCCAACAGATCGAAAAATGTGGCCAGAAAACACCGAAATCTGGGGAAAAAATCTGGCCAGAATTCTGGAGACGAAAATCTGGCCAGATTTCTGGTTGGTGAGAACAGCAATCTGGGCAATGAGAACTTAGCTTTATACGCTAGGTCTTGGGCATGGAAAATACCAGGGAGGTGAAATTACGGTCGTGAAGGCATGAGTAGCTTGTACTGAAATTGGAACACCATATCTTCTATGCGAGCAACTGGAACTTCAGAGACGTGAGTGGATCAGTTCTCAGATCGAGTGAAGGAAAAGTTGGCCAAGACCGAATCGAAAACAACTCAATTAGATGAGTTAAAAAAAAACTTTTTCGGCAATAGCCTATTCATACATGCAATAGTATCAATTTCTGTTTCAGGTTTTTGCGATATCCTTCTTCCAAAAGAGTCATATCCCGCTGGCTACAAATTCGACTCTGACGACCCCAACTTCCCCCTTGAAGGACTTCGCTTCGTTGGTCTCATGTCTATGATTGATCCACCTCGTGCCGCCGTCCCTGATGCCGTTGCCAAGTGTCGCTCTGCCGGTATCAAGGTCATCATGGTCACTGGCGATCACCCCATCACAGCCAAAGCAATTGCGAAGTCTGTCGGAATCATTTCCGAAGGTAAGAACTTGAAGTTTCCTCAGCCACGGAAGGAGCATGTGTCCCTCTCCGTACTCCCCCAATAGGAAGCCTCGTCAAATTGGATTTTTGCTTTACCTTAATGGTATAATAATAATAAGTACATTTCAAAGCCCAAGGGCCATATAAAAAACATAACAAAAACACATTACTAACAAGACCAAAGGTTTCGATGGGATCCCAAAAATTTAATATTTGACCCAGACAACTATAGGTCTTGTCTTCCCCAGATCCAGTCTTCGCCAGGCTAATCATCTCAGAAAATCAAGTTCAGATATACCTGTATAAGCCATATCTATTTTGACGATACTGATCAAAACTTCCTGCTTCACTTCTGCCAAATTTCCGGTTTCGGCCGAACTCCGAGCGAGCTACTTGTCCAGCCAAAAAAAGATAGTTCAGAAACGAATTCAGCGTATCTCCGTATCCCTATAAAGGACATCTAATCAACTTCAAATAAAACTTTAACTTATAAAAAAAATACGGTTTCAACCGGATTCCGGACGAACTATATGTCCGGGTAAAAAATGATTGTCATATAGAGATTCAGCTTCTGTTCTTACCCTTAAATCTGTCGTCTAATCAACTTCAAATAAAAATTTTACTTTTAACAAATTTCCCGGTTTCGGCCGGATTCCGGGTGAACTACTTGTCCGGCAAAAAAATGGTTTTTACCATCGTGTTCAGCATGTCTTCTTACCCCTGAATCGAACATCCAATCAACTTCAAGGTTTCGGCCGGATTCCGGGCTAACTACTTGTCCGGCGAGAAAATGGTTTTCACCATCGTGTTCAGCATGTCTTCTTACCCCTCAATCGAACATCTAATCAACTTCAAAATAAAACTTTTACTTTTAACAAACTTTCCGGTTTTGCACTGTCAAATATGATTCGCAGTCGGCTTGGGTTTGGCCGGATTCCGGGCGAACTACTTGTCCGGCGAGAAAATGGTTTTCACCATCGTCTTCAGCATGTCTTCTTACCCCATAGTCGACTATCACATTAGCTGTTTCAAAATATTTTGTTTGCCCCTCAATTTCAACCCCCTCCCCCACCTGCACTGTAGGGCTACAGAGCCCATCTACGAACTCGACCTTACTCTTGACCCAAAGAATCCTCAGACGGAGTTTCATCAACATATCTCATTCCCTTCGAGAGTTATCGTGCTCACAGACGGACGGACGGACGGACAACTTTTGCGATCACTAACGTTTTGGGATCCCAAAAAGCAATACTTCCAAGCGGCCATGGAGTATCACTACATAGCTTAATGGCTCTTAGCTTCAGAGCTCTGTCCACATAATCACGCATATGAATGAATGAATGAAATTCATTAAAAGTCACAAACGGAAATTCAGGAGCCAAAAGCAAGGACAAAGGTCACAAACGGAGTATGAGAGAAAAAAAAGAAAAAAACACATAACACATAGATTTTTATACTCTTATTTACACACGGTGCAACATAGCTCTGCATAGTGAGTGGCTAGCATTAAGCGAACGAATGAATTAGCTATTTTTCAGTTATTTTTTCCACAGATGTCAATAAAATTGTACTGTTAATATTGACGAAGGTCAATATCAAGTCGATCATCCAGTGGCTCAATCAGAGCTGTATTTCATTACAGGGAGTGAGACTGTCGAAGACATCGCTGCTCGACTCAAGATCCCCGTGTCCGAAGTCGACCCTCGCCAAGCCAAAGCCGCCGTAGTGCATGGTGGTGAACTCCGCGATATGACACCAGAACAGCTGGACGATGTCCTGAAGTACCACAGTGAAATAGTATTCGCCCGTACGTCCCCTCAGCAGAAGCTCATCATAGTCGAAGGATGTCAGCGCCAGGGTGCCATCGTCGCCGTCACTGGTGATGGTGTCAACGACTCTCCCGCTTTGAAGAAGGCTGATATTGGTGTCGCCATGGGTATCTCCGGCTCTGATGTATCTAAACAAGCTGCTGACATGATCTTGCTTGATGACAACTTTGCCTCCATCGTCACCGGTGTTCAAGAAGGTCGTCTGATTTTTGACAATCTGAAAAAGTCGATCGCCTACACCTTGACTTCCAACATTCCGGAGATTTCCCCCTTCCTCTTCTTTATTCTTCTCGATATCCCCCTACCACTGGGAACAGTCACGATTCTCTGCATCGATCTTGGAACGGACATGGTGCCGGCCATCTCTCTCGCTTATGAGAAGGCCGAGTCAGATATTATGAAAAGGATGCCGCGCAACCCCGCGTCGGACAAGCTGGTTAATGAGAGGTAAGAACTGCAATTCTTTAATTCAGTTCAGTTTCACGTTATTCAGAGAACGTGCGACGGACAATGCCGATTATTGGTTTTTGGTCTTACAAATACAAAAAATAAATAAAAAACAGTATGTATAATGAACAAATATGCACATAGGTTACACTGTGGACCCAGCATCAAAAAGCTTGAGAAATGAGGGCACAAGCTTTGCTCATAATGAGCATGGAAATAGGAGTTCTGGCACGGACTCTGCAGCGGACCTGATTGGCCTTACCCGTGCTAGCTCATGTTGAGGCGTTCCGGTGAATAGGATTATAGATAATTTTGTTACCAAATGTCCAAAAGATATGTCAAGTTTAAGCAACGGGAGTGGAGGGTTTCAGTCTGGAACGGATTAAGTAGAGAGAGCCTTTCGGTCGGTCAGACTGTTCCTTGGTCAGCCCAGAGCACTACATAGGACAGCAGCTCAAGGATGGATCGAATAAAAGAAAAAAGATGAAACTGCGTTGCAGCCTTACACACACCCAAAAATATAAGCATTCATTCAGCCCAAGCTGACTGCTGATAGATAGCAAACGGATAAGTCAGCTCAGTGATCTTTCGGCCCTTGTTAGCAAGGGTTGGGGTGACGAGGGTCTTAGCAGGGTCAGCTGAGATTTATTCCAGCGAAATTTTGCCTTCTTTGCAAGGGTCATCTTCAGGCAATAGCTAGTCCATCGATATATCGGCCCGTCTTGACAAGGGTTCTCCTCGTGCTGTAGCTAGATAGAGCTCGAAGGGCATCTAGCGTCATCGCTATGGAACCAACTGAGAGACGACCGGGCCGAAAGACATGTTAAGCGGCAGCTATTCTTCCCCTTTCCTCACCAAAACCATCCGTCCCATTTTCAGAGCATGGGTAGTGGGGGGGAAAGGAAGAGGCTCTAGCAACGCTGGAGTTGTAAGCACATGGTTTCATCCGAAAGCTAGTAGCTGTTGAGGTTAGGAATGGGCACTGTTCCTGTTTTATGTTCCTGTTCCTGTTTTTTCTTCCTGTTTTACTGTTTCCTGTTTTCTGTTTTAGGGATCCAAACAAAAACGGCTGGCAAAACAGCTGTTCTGTTTATTTTTGTATCCCTAAAATAGAAAACAGGAAACAGTAAAACAAAAAGAAAGAAAAACAGGAACAGTGCCCATGCCATGCCCATGCCCTGAGCGACACTGATCTTTGACACCATCTATCGATGAGTCTGATGTCTGTCGGTCTGACTGCGCGTCTAGGACGATCCCATTAGCTACTCCATAGCCATAATATCGATGGCTCCTGAAGATCCTTTGCTTATGTAAATTGTACACTTTCGTTGTCAGGGTTACGTTGCTGCACAGACTGTGCTACATTAACATTATAATATCATGCAGTTTGATCTTATAGGCTTATCTCGATAGCCTACGGACAGATTGGCATGATTCAGGCCTGTGCTGGTTTCTACGTGTACTTCGTCATTATGGCGGAAAATGGATTTCGGCCTGAGCGACTACTTGGTATTCGCGAAGCTTGGGACTCCAAGGCTGTCAATGACCTCCTGGATTCATATGGACAGGAATGGGTGAGTGATTGCTTGGCTGTAGAAGCTGTAAAAATCCCACTATACCCCTCCCAGTTTGTGTCTCACTTCCTTCAGCGTTTCCCAAACCCTCCAAGGTCTGAGAAGAAAATCTACTTCTCGGTCTCCTATAGGGGTGGTTCAGGAAATTGGAACCCTGCTCCCGGGGGAAGGGTGCAATTTCAATATCCTGATTCGTTCAGAGTCATTGGCGCTGAGTGGGTCAGTGATGGTGTTTTAAAATTGGCGACTAGAATCATAGTCAAAGTATTTTTGCTCTTATTTCATTTTCGTTTTTAGTGTCCGAACTGCATAAAATGATATTGCCAAATTAATCGTGCATTTGTTAAAATACTTTCGACGATCATTTGCTTCCAGATCCCTTATTTGGTACGATTGTTCGATTCTGATCAGTATTTTCATCAAATATTTTGCTTAACAATGCGCATGGTAGGCTATAGGCCTACAAAAGACTGATTTTGATTCATGGAAGAAAAAAATCTGTGAAAGTGACAAGTTAGAATTACACATTGGGATCTTGGAACCAAATGACTGGGCTTAGTTACTGGCACGAATCATTATGGGCATAATTAAGGAGGGATACTCCGCTTCTGACTTAATTTTCTGCGGAAAGGCACGTTGTTTACCCTTTTTCTGTCGATCTTTTTCAGTCGATTTCGCGAATTTAAATTAAGTTCGGTTTTCAATTCCATTCAGGTTAATTTAAAAGCACCTTATAGACAAGCCGATTGGTTGTTTTTGTGTCATAACACAAATCTACTTGTGCAATTTTGCCGCATTTCTACCGAAGTCTTCTCACGTATTTCGTCAATATCATAATACAAATACGACGCAAATATAGGCTACTAATGATAAAATATGAAATATTTTACTTTTATTATATACTTTATGTTATTACATATATTATATAGTTATGAACGTTCAAATGCGCTCCGAGTGGGACAACCGAACAAACGAGGCACTCCGGTACTTTCGACTTTGAGGTAACCTATTTTTTTGTTTCAGACGTACGATGCCCGAAAGCAACTGGAATACACTTGCCACACTGCGTACTTTATCGCTATCGTCGTTGTCCAATGGGCGGACCTTATTATTTCCAAAACTCGTAAGAACACCATCTTCAGGCAAGGAATGAAGAATCACATCTTGAATTTCGCGCTCATTTTCGAAACGGCACTGGCTGCGTTTTTGTGCTACTGCCCAGGGATGGATGTTGCCCTCCGGATGTATCCCTTAAAGTAAGTTACTTTGACTCACCGGATTTCGTTTTGGGATTCCGGCTGGGCCTTGAAGCGTTTGGAAACGTCTAGAAATCCTTGGTTCTGGACTGGGAGGGTGTCATAGCTGTAATAACTTTGAAAGACAATAAATACGCATTTGGATTGGGCAATAGATGGGGGGACGTGTGTGAGGGAGAGAAGGGAAATGTAATGGAACATCAGAGAGGTGTTAAAAACACATTGAAGATGAAATTAGCTGTCAATTTCTATCAGAATCATATAAACTTGACTTTTTTGAAGATTTGAAGAATTAAATATATAATTATAATGCTGATAAAGGCTTTCATGTGTCGCTCTAAGGACGGGTTCTTTCTTTTTTTTTCGTCTTCCCCCTGAACAAGTTGTCCGTTTCATGAAAAAGAGAGGCTCAAATGATCGACGTCCAAATTCGAATTACTTTCCATAATCTGTACTCCTCCTAGACTTTTTGTCGCCTAAATATGACTAATCAGTATAAGAATGACTTTTGGACATGAAAATATGACACTTTTGAAAAAAATTTGAAAAGCGTGTGTGACGTCAATTGAATGTTGGTTTTACTCCGATTGCCCAGTTGTTTTTATCAGCGGATAATGGCTCAAAGAAATGGTTTCAAAATAGCGTGACATAGATTATCGTTGTAACATAAAAGCTTTTGATCTGCGACCTTGTGGAGTCGAGTAGATTCCCGATGCCCTGCCCGATGCAGACGAACGGAGGTTAGGAGCTACGCGGATCACTATTCGTTATCTCTACAAACAGCTCGTCGCAGTAGGGCCCCGGAGAAGAAAAGTCAAGAGTAGGCGACTATTGGTTGTTTGACATTGTGTGGCGGCAACTCAGAGCTCAGCAAGTAGCTCCAGCTCTGTTCAGTTTTGTCGGGTTAACCATAGTCGGTGCATGGGACCAAAGATGGAGGTTGGATTGGCTTGTTTCTTCTTGGTATCTAACCAAGGATGCACGACATCATGCGGAACCCAAGGAAACTGAGCTATAGAGGAAGAAGATCACCAAGAAATCGGGTTGTCGACATAACGTCCCCATTCGAAACGTCCCCTGGCGAAACGTCCCCGGCGAAACTTCCGCGTGACAAAACGTCCCCATGACAAAACGTCCCTGATGAAAACGTCCTCTGGCGAAACGTCCCCGGCTATAGAATTTTTTTTCATCGCTGAGGGATAACTAGGCCTATGAGATTACTGATTACATCATCAGTTCAGACAAAAAACGGTCTTGGAATATAAACTTTTTAAAACCACGATGGGTTGACTAGCCTATACTACAGCATTTAACCGACAGTCAAGAAACAAACCAAAGTGTTGATCTCGGCTATAGCCATTTCTTAAAGAAAGCGCAAAGATTTGGTAGTTTGTCAATTTTCGTTTTATACTTTTATTTAATTGGTTTATTTGTATGTTAGTTTACGCTGCGATATCACTCATTGATCTCGCTTTAGTTCGATATTTAATTTGGTGATATTTGTTATTAAAGGATCAAACCCGTCTAGCCTTGATTTACTATGTCTCCCTACCTAATTAATCGTTCCGTCCGCTTTCGTTTCCTCGCTCCCCATGTAATTTTATCCAGCGTAACGGCACTACGCTTATTTTTGCATTTTTCCTTGTTTGATTCTCTTTGAGCCACAGCGGGCTTCCCCTTTCTGTGAGGAGCATATTGGTGCTCCTCAGATTGTGCATGTTGCTTCAAACGACCGAGAAACTGATCAGTTACGAGTCAATTGTATATTACACTACAAATTTTAACTGCAAACAATACATTTATGAAGCAACCGGTCC